>CM070503.1:63034433-63238697 GCA_036346375.1 Guadua angustifolia | reverse complement strand
TATGATTAGTTCATAATACAAATAGATCAAAACACAAAATAAAGATAATCCTTGCTCAGAGATACAAATGGAAGCAAACACATAACACACTAAAAATTTGATAATACTTAGATACCATGTCTCTAGAGAAAGTATATAACACTTACATGTAATGACCAAAGATTTATATTCTTTGTTGAATTATGTTTAAAAATAATAAATTACGATTTATGAGTTTTTATGCATTTTTAGCTAGTTATTTAAAATATTTTCCTATTAAGAATAACTATGTTTGAATTTTTGAGAAAATTTAAAATTAGATAAAATCTTGAAAATAATTTTTAAATGTTAGATTGTGTTTGAAACTTTCCCAAAAATTGTCATAATTTTTGAGTTGGTTTGCCAATTTTAATAATTAAAACTTTTTTATGGATTAATTAATTAGAAAATGATTTTGAAATTAAGAAATCATTTTGGGCCAAAAAAGTAGTCTTGGCTCAGTCCATATGCATATCTAGATATTCGATCCATCAATATTCGGATTATCCAAATCCGTATCCGTATCTGACTGATAGTGAGCTACCAAATCCGTATCCGTATTCGAAAAAAAAATCTATATCCATACCTGATCCGATAATATTCGATAAATATCCAATCCGACAGAATTTGTATCCAAAAATTATCTGGATTGGTAAAAAATTATCTAATCCGTTTTCATCCCTAATGCTAGCCTAGCACAGCAGGACGCTCACATCTAGTTGCTGCACTCGAACAAAATATACACCAATCGATCGATCTTGTACACCAAAAGTTGACCGGAGGCTAGCAAGAAACAGAGCAAAACAGAGGAAAGGCAAGAATGTTGGAAGTGCTTGAGCGCTCCCCGAAAAAAGGAGGAGGAAAAAAGCACAAATTTCAAATCATGTTGACGAGCATCTGCATTTGGAACCTCTCAACTGCATCTCACACAGAGAGAGAGAGAACGGAAGAAAGAGGATGAGGCTGGCGATTGGGCTAAAAAGTTGAGTTTGGATTGGACCCAACACAACCATTAATGGCCAAACTGGGCTAACAATCTGTTTGATTCCAAAATAAATAAATGACACGAAGGAGGGAAAATACATGATCTCAAACTTGGCACGAGCTCAACTGAACACACATAACATAACTAGTTTATCTTATCAAATATTCATGATTGTTTTATATTTTCAGCAACCACCCATAACATGGACACTTACAAGATGAATTAATTAATTTTTAGCCAATATTATGGGTGGCTGTTTAATCTTGAACAGGTTACGTATAACGTAACGGGGCAGAACATAAAAGAATTAAGTTATGGAAAAATGAAGTTAAACGCGCCAGGTAGGGGTCGAACCTACGACCTTCTGCTTAGGAAACAGACGCTCTATCCACTGAGCTACAGGCGCGGTTGGTATGCAGCTACTCTCGTTATCCTTTAAAAGTTTATGCTAGAAGCACCATGTAGCTGATCCAATAAAAAAAGGGTTCTATTTGTGAGATCAAATGCGTTCCAAAATATAGTTGATACTCCAGATGGTAGCTTGATTTGGTATCATGTGTATACTCCATCTAGTCACAAAAGAGTGCTTGCAACTTTGACCAGTAAATCTTTTTATAATATATTTATAAAACCTAATTAAATTATATGTTTATAAAAACGTAATGAAATTGTAATTTTATGAAAATAATTTTTGAAAAAAAGTACCCAATTATTTTCTTGTGTGTTCGATCTAAATACTAATAAATATATCAACAACCTAAATTTAGAAAGTTTAACTGCATGTATATATACAAAAAATGTTACTCTTTTGTGACTCTAGAGACTATAAAGGGGGAACATATATAATATCAACTCTGTTGATTTACAGAGGCTCCTCTGTTAATTTGTAATCAAATGTATGTTGAACTACGAAAAGTGGAGTGTGGTTAGACTATCAGTGCATGACATACCACACATCTCAGATGCTTAGAGAAATTCTCGGGCTTACCATTTTTAAATCTAAAATGCAGTTAGAGTTTGCAAGCAAAATCAGCCGTTACCTGGTTTAACTGGGGCAAGCTAAGTGGTGACATTTTTCTAGACAGCTGTTCCAGGGAAATTTCCTAGTGGGAACTGGTTGGTTCCTGCTACCAGTTAGGGTATTTTTTTGGGAAGCCCAAAATCCCAACTCATGAGTTAAGATTTTAGGCTTTCGAAATAAGACCTTAAATGGTGATATTTTCGCCGAATCCCGTGTATGGAACTCTGATGGGTGCTCTGCTTGAATAAAAAGATCTAGGCGAGGGGCCTTTGTACACATAAGGTCATGAGTCCTGGTTAGGTATTCCGGCAAGTTAGAGCAGGGTGAAATTCTTTTTAAAAGTTTGGACCTGATTCACTGAGCAAACTTGTATAGCCAGATAAATGATATAATTTTCCTGTTTGAATATTGTTCAGGAATTGTGTATCCATAGTACTTCTATCCAATTTGTCAAGTTGTCTTAGGTTGCTTTATCTGATTTTGAGGAACAGCTGGGTTTGCGTGAAAGTTGGTCAGTTTATTTATCGATATTGTTGTGATGGTTGTTATTTGGGTTACTAATGTTTCTGAGGTCATTCTCAGTCCAAATTTCATAGGAGTTTCATTCTTATTAAATGAGATATCACATAATTAAAAGTGGTGACATGGCAACAAATTTATGAAGAGAAAAGAGAGTTGAGTTTCATAGAGATGAAATCTAGTGTATACGGTTACCAAGTGCTTTGAAACTGGGATGAAACCCCACTGAGAGCGATGTGTTTCATCTCCACACCTTTTCTGGATCCCGTGTGGCCATATTGTAGTGTGTTAGATATAATTGCAAGTAGCTACACAATTTATATGGAACATTTGATCATAACACGATGCAGCAATTAAATGTTATGTCATGCCTATAAAACTGTAAAATGAAACTGTATATTGAGAGAGGTTATTTCATTCATCAACTCAAACATCTAAATATAACGTGGCACTATCGAAAACCGTGTAACGAAACTCTTCACTGAGAATAACATGACGCAAACCGCAAGAATCTTTAGGTAAGATTCTCGTTGTGATCTTCAGCTTCAGTCTTGTTTCGGTGGTTTGTCGTCTTGTGTTTTTGTTTACAGAGGAATGCTTCCGCGAAAAGGATTTCCTGAATCACCGGTACCATCCAAAGATGTGTCTTTCTGAATTCATTCATACTCACGCATGTCAGTAGTGCCTCCCTTCTTTTCCCCCTCGACGTGCATCTACTTTCGCTGGTGCAGCAGCAGCAGCAGAAAACGCACTACTTGGATGAATGAAACATTCACCAAGCAATACGGTAGGTGATTTCCTTGTGTGTGCGCCAAATTAAACAGATAAATACCGTTCTGGAACTCAAGTACACACACATCAAAGATAAGCCAGGGAAGTAGAAATGCCAAAATAAAGCACTTATTATTATTATTATTATTATTATTATTCTAGAAAGGGGGAGAAAGAAAGAGATTTCTCTATTTCTTGCCTTCCAGCTAACAAGAATATTTAATATTAAGGTAACAAATCAATTAATTTAGAAACTGATTAATTTAGAAACTAATAATAGCGACTGACCATGACATACACCTCGATCTTGTCCTTCGGAAACAGTTCGTCCTCGAGCTAGGACGAATGGTACAGCTTTCTTCAATTCAGGCACGTTTTTCTAGGTAGCCTTGGTGGATAGCTGATCTTGCCAAGTGACGAGGACCTGCCATTTGCCTTGACAGAGATGGTACACTTTTTTATTATTAGCGTACGATCTCACGAACAATGCGGTTGATTCAGAGAGAACCAAATAACAGCAAAAAAGCAACAACAACGAGAGAGAAGATTTAGGAAAATCGACCGCAAATTCCTTAAGCATAACATCAAAAAAGTACAAGCGATTGTCACTCTCTTGCAACTCTCTCTCAAATCTTTTAGGATCCATACTCTGTACAAGAATCTAGTACTAAAGAATAATTTAGTCTTTAATCCTATCATACACCTCTACCTTTCGATGAGTGGTTTATTTGCTTAGTTACTTAGGTTCTCTATAACAGCCCCCATATATAGCTTTATATAATCGATCCCTCTAGGCCTCTCTAAGGGGAAGTGGGAATCCTAATTCTATTATAATTCATTTAGGTTTTATTATAGCACACCTTTTTAATTAAATCCTAGAAGATAGATACCACTCAACATGCATACTCAACAAATGCTTTTCATTCCAAACTAATTAAATATGCAATTTCAGCATGCATGGCATCCATGCATCCATTCGTGCGATAAATATCTAGGAACATTCTTTTCAAAAGCAGGACATACGACAAATAACCCATTCACATATGTGAATCCAAGTGATGTGGATGCAGCGCTGAAAGCCGCGGCAACCAGCCACGGTTGAGTAGATGCGTGACTCATATGGTTAACATTTTCAACACGGATATATGGTTTTGGCTTCATATTATCGCTTAAGTGACACGGATGTTTGTGGCTTCATGCATCGTGCATGTCCTCTTCAACTCTTCTTTCGACAGTACATGAGTGTGAAGAATCCGTTCGTATTCTTTTTATATGGGCTAAAAATTTACGAATTACTTTTTTTTTGGCTTTTTGACCCTATATATATATGACTTTTATTTATTGACTACAGTCTTTCACAGAATTCTATAGGGATATGTGAGATTGAATATGGACTTCTATTAATTTACTTGCTTTATGTTGCATTGCACAAATTAATTAATAAAAGGGTTGTGGTACCATGCAAGCATGCATGTCCCAATTTTTTTTCCCACGGTTAGTCCTACTTTTCTTGCAATTTGTTAGGTGGTCCATTTTCTTTCAGCAACTTTGTTACTTTAGTTGAAATTAATTCTTTTGAGGCTAGCTTCCATTTGGCAGTAGGGCATTAGTTCAAATGCCAAGCTTGTCATTTTCATATATCCTCCAAATTGTGCACTCATTGCTGGCTTTGAGTACACTAAGGATGCATGATAGATAGAAATCGTTGAAAAGGAGGTCAATGAGAAAATATATATGTAGTACATGAGTTAACACCTTTTTCAGTTTTATGGCATGGAACCGAACATCAAGAGTACTGTTACCACCTCCCTTAATAATTGTGACATTCTCCAATAGGAAGGAGGCCTATTTAATTAGTTCATAGGCTCAATTATATATACTACTGTGTGTACGAATAATTTTGGCAGGCACGGATGTGCGTGTAGCGTGCATGCATGAACACTGAACACTTTTGTAAGTGGCAGGTGCACTAGCTAGCAAATGGGGAGTGGCAGGCACACTATTGCACGCGACAGAAGAAATGTAAGTGAAGCTGCAAACTCAGCTTTTCATAAAGCTGTAGGATCAGGTTCCCTTTCTTATTGTCTACTGAACGTTCCATCCATACACGATCAGGATTCAGGATGGATCGATATTCACCCAAAAGCTATATATATATCTTGGGGTTGCCTCTAACCTGACCGGCCAGAGATAAATGATCGATGCCAACACCCAAGCACTAGCTTCAAGCTAATTTTTTCTAACTACGGATCTTCACGCACTAAATGGATGTAAAATATATATGAGAGTTTGGAATTTGGATGGAGAGGCACAAGAGCTGATTGGTCCCATTGTAAATCAGACAATTACTAATTCAGATCATTTTACAGGAAGAATAATCCACAATTCGATCTCTCACGTACTCGATACCTAGTTCTTTCTGTTCAATCCACCAATGGACTTTTGATCGAACGGCTAAAAAGCATACGGTAAGTGTAGTCCGTATAATTTTTGACCCTTAATAGGTTTAAGACATTAAGCATGTAACACAACTACACAAGGTACGGTCTAGATTGTTATCAAGGAAAATAAAAAAGAAAAAGAAACATCAGGTCTAGATTAATTGATATGTATGTTAAAATTTTTTTCCTTCCTGTAATAGCCTAATATGGATTTAAAATGGATAAGGAGGCACTAGCTAGAAAGGCTTATCAAATGAGAAGTAAACCCCACCAATTAGACCATGCATGATACATATTTTATACTTTTATTAGCAGTCATTAAGTAGTGCGCGTGAGTCGATCCTTAGCATCCAGGCAAACAATGCTATATCTTCAAACATATCTTTGATCCATCCATACGTGTGCCATAAAGTTCTGCACGTGTTAAATGATGATATTGATCTATACTACATAGTATAAAATAGGATTGCATGTGAAAGACCGTGTGGAGGTCATGATCACAATGGTGAGGCCACATAGAAGTTGTGGGGTATATATATATATATATACAAATAGGCTGGGTTTGCGGTTATACCACTCTAGAATAGTTTTGCTCGGTTTTTTTTTACAGTGCTTTCTTTTTCTTTTTGGTACAAGGACGCACACACAACACATACCACACGCACATACGCACACACGCGTGTACATCCTACACACGTAGGGAAAATTTGTACAGATCTTCGGGCCTCTAACTAACTAACTTACTGAAGCACACACGTGTATATATCCCGAAGAGGCGAGAAACACTAGGTTCGATCTGAAGGATCAAACCCAGATTAGAGCCTTGAGCAACATCAAGCCCTCCCACTGAGCCAAAGCTCAGGTCTCTTTTACGGTGATTTCTGTTGAGTGGGTTTAGACGTTGTCCCTCGTAGCTAGCTTCACATAGATATTGAACTGAAAGAACCTTGAAGAACTTTAGGGTAAAATTTTTGTCTCCCATTCACCCCCTTTGATCAACGGCCATGATCCTATATCAAATGATGTGTGTTATCTAATTGGTTGGTTTATGTTAAGCCAAAATAACACGACACCAACAGAAGTAATTTGTTAGTTATGAAGCAACCCTCATCCTAATGGAAGCGGCTACGGCTTCGTATGCAGATGGTAGATTCGATCAGCTTGAGTAATTTTTTCTTCTATTATATAATTGCGAGTGCACCATGTACAGTGCGAGACCATGCATCCACACTACGGATTTGTTCCCAACCTCTGCGGTTTTTAAGCACACGTGTGAGCAAGGGAGGATCCGAGAGAAAAGATCATTGGGATAACCGTACGCACATTAGGTCCAGTACGTTCACGCACGAAGTGGTACTGCGCAGTGGGACCCGAATATACAAATTTGGTGTATAATATATTAGTTGGAGTCATACTAGCGTATACAGTCACTACTACAGAATTGGTCTTTAGTACCGGTTGAAAACGGCCTTTAGTACCGGTTTTTGAACCGGTACAAGTCATCCGGGACTGATGCTCAAGGACATCAGTCCCGGTTCCCTCACCCGCATCGAGAGTATCGATGCGGTTAGATATCACACGTGGCGGCGCATCGTGAGCCCTCGAGGTTTTATCGATGCGGTTGGTGTCTCCAACCGGTACTGATGTGTTGTGTATATATAATTAATATATATATGTGTGTGTCCACTAGCTATTATATATATTTATGTGTGTTAAATCACAACTAATTAAAGCACATATAATCAATCATGCACATCTGACTGATAATTAAATCACTGAACATTCATTAACAAATTTAATTACAACTAAAGTATTACAATATGTACACATATTAGTTATTCTATTCATCGATCGATCAGGATCACAGAATATTCGTTAACAACTTTAATTACATCTTTAGTCTTTCTTTTCCTTCTGTTCATCGGGATCGTTTACGTGCATCGTTACCGCTAACCGTCGACCCCGACAGTTCACCGGTCCTTATCAAAGGGCCCAACCTATTTACATTTGGTTCGTGAAACTCGCCTTTCGGATTTACGATCTCATCGTAAATGAAGCCGACGAGTTCTTGGATTGCTTTCACTCGCGCCGCACGAGAGTTCCGATCCTTGTTCCGCCAAATCTTGAGGCACCTATCATTAAGTCATTAACTAATCAATCCTTGAATTTGTACAAGATATAAGGAGTACCTAGACATCATTAAAGCTAGTAATTATATTTACTCACCCTTGTCACCTTTTAGCACGCGATCACGTGTGCCGGTTTGGTGTGCATAAACTCACATACATAGTAGCCGCATAAATTGTTACCCGCCATTGCCTCAAGATCTCATGTGAAAAAAGTTGAAAGCGTGAAATGGATGCAAAGAAACTAGGTTAACTAACTAAAAGCTAGCATTATGATATACGTGCTTTAGAAGCAATTGTAATAGCAAATTTCTTCTTGAATACGCCTGCTTTTAGCACGGAACCGTGTGAATGCACTACACATGTGATTACGAATTGTACATGATTAGAATTTGTTTCAAATGGAAGGAAATAGAACTAGTACAATAATGAAAGGAACAAGAATTAATACCGGTTGAGCATGTCGATAAAGTTTTGAAACTTTTTAACTGGTCTCCTTTGTGGGTCCATAACTGTGATCTGGCTACGATCTAGCTCGATTATAAGAAGAATCCAGTGAAAACTGCACATATATATGTCAACGGGGATAACTAATTAGTTGTAACATCGTGTTATGAAAAAGGAGTAGAACGAGGCGGTACGAAAACACGTACTCAAATGAGTAGGGTAGAAAATTTTTTGACTTATATTGTTGTCCCATTAGCGCATTGAATATGTTATTCTCTGTTTCGCTTGGGTGGTCTGTAACAGTTTTCTCATTGATAATTATTGGGTCCATGAAGCCTATGTCAAAGATACAATCCCTTCGGCATCTTTGTATATCCATTCTACATAAAAAGAAATTAGTTAGACTTGCAAGTTAGTATAGTACAAGGGCGCGCACGATGGTTTTTTGTAAATAAGACACTTACAGACTCTAGTAACCCAGCATGGCCGCGCTGAGGGCGTCTGTCTGGTATAGATCATACATGACGTTCTATTCGACATAAAATTCACCATCCCCGTGGAAAAAATCTTGTTCCTTGTACTTGACAGCGAATGCTTCTAGACCATGCTTGACCGCGTCTAAGTACCATTCATGGAATTGCCGCATCATTGTTGGTAGTTGGAGCAGCTCCTCACGCCTGACCAATGATGCGCCCTTTTGAAATGGCCATCTTACTTGGGCATACTCAATATTCGCCGTGCCCAATACTTGATCTGCGTCTAGTCCAGTTTCATCGAAGAATTATTGCATCTGTTGGGCCTTCTCCTCAGCTGATGTCCTCTCCTCTAACGTATTCTTCTTGTGGCTTTCCTTAGTCAATATGCGCTCGTAGTTTGATAGGAGAGGCATTTCTTTTTTATCCTTCAAATTTTTATTAGTCCTCAAGCCTTTGTGAAATTTTTCTGTGCCAGGTTGAACCTTCTTCTCTGGTGACTTGGGTCTAAAAAAAGTAGTTACCTCTCCTTTTACTACCTTCTTGCTCTCCTCCTCAGTCATATCATACGGCCGCTTCGAAAGTGCAGCCAGCTTCTTGGATTGGGTGGAGGACCCCGTCTTCTTCGGAGCTGCTGGGCAAGCTGGCTTGATTGTCTTGGTTGGCGCCTTCTTGGTAGGAGACGGTCTTCTTATGGGGCTTATGTTTGAGGGAGGTGGTGTAGGAGTCGGGCTTCTTGTAGGGTTTATGTGTGTCGAAGGTGGTGTAGGAGTCGGGCTTCTTGTAGGGCTTATGTGTGCCAGAGATGGTGTAGGAGTTGGGCTTCTTCACGGAGAGGACACGTCCATATTATCTCGAAAAATTATGTACCGTTTGTGCCATAGGATGAAATTGTGTACTGCCTCTCCTAGCTTTGTAGTCCCGTCACCTCCAGGAATTTCGAGGTCAAGGTCCTCTTACCCTGGGCAAACCTCCTCAACCGAGACTTTGGAGTAGCCTGGCGGTATCTGTTGGCCATGGATGAGCTGCCCCGGCTCCACTGGGTTAGCCATGCCGTGGGCCGCTTTTAAGGAAAGGTTCCGCGCTTCGACGTGCAGCTCACAAGGTGTCCGCTGCCTGATGTCGTCTACGGGATACTTGTCCAAGTCCGCTTCGGGCAGCCCACCGGAAGCGCAGCTGCTCCGCTGCAAGGAGGGGCTGATGATGTTAGGATTACTTGGAGGTTCCTGGCCCGTCTCGCGCTGTTGGCTCAAGGCTAACTGCACCTCTCTTCAGATCTCTTCTTGCATTCTCTCCTGTATTTGATTCAGGCGTTCTTCAAGCGCACTAAGCTGTTGTGTCTGTCGAGCCTTACTCCTCACCCGACTCCTATAGGTCTCGGCGTCCTGAGCGAAACCAACCTTCCACGGGACGACGCCAACGCCTCGTGTGCGTCCGTGGTGTTCGGATTTTGCAGGCCCTTGTTAGCTCGTCGTTCTCCTGTTTGGCACGAAGCTACCTTGGGAAGACTCCTCGATGGACTGTACAAGCCTTTTGGCCACATCTCTTAGCACCTCCCCAAACACAAAGATTGCCGTTATCATCAAGGCGCCGCCGTGACCATAGAACCAATGCGTTGCTTTGTCGAGCCAATCCGTTGTTGCGGTGCGATACCCTTCGCTAGCGTGTCCTGTTCCTCTTCTCCCATTTGGGTATTGCATGGAGGTAACCACGGGGCGAGTCGGTGGTGATAATTCTTCTTACATGCATTCACTTATTCTTCTCACTCAAACTTTGACCTTCGTCCGAAGTCTTGTAGTTCACGAACGCATCCCAGTGATCTTGCAACTTTGGGTGCTTGTTGAAGTCGGGCGTTCGATTCTTCTTGATATACTCCGTGTTCAGCTTCTTTTTATAAGTCTGGAATGCGATAGCCATCTTCTTGAGAGTGTAACTCTTCACCTTCTCTTCGGTCCCTTGGGGGAAGGTGAATGTCTCCTTCACATCGTTCCAAAATATGTTCTTCGTATCTTCAGGGACCTGATCCCATTTTGCTATGCTAATTGGCACATGGTCCATAACGTGGACGCCGCATGCCGAATTGAACGGCCCAAGCGCCCCCAAGGGTGCAAGAGGTTGGCCGTCCTCGCCGACTTCGGTGACAACATGTCTTGCCTTCTTCTTCTTGCTTGGACCTCGTTGACGTGATTGCCTGTTTGGTTGACCGATCTGAAAGTATGGTACAATCATGAACGGGTCAGAATGTTGGCTTAGCATGATAGTGGAACCGACAATCATGAACGTGACTGATTGTTACCTCACTGACCTCATCGTGCTCTACAGCCTCATCGGCCTCGGTGGCCTCGGCAGCCATGAGGGCGGGTTCAAGCTCCGCTGTCTCATGACCACCACATCCCAAAATCAAATTTCTCATAAATTCTTCTTGATCAATTCCTTCACCGTCCATCGTCGTTTCTTAGTCTAGAAGAAGCACTAAAAATTAAAGAAAATAGATCACGTTTCATGTAAAGCTGATGGTACTACTCTAAAACGGCGTGGAAGACGGTGGGGAAGAGGCGGTAGAGAGGATGGGCGGCGACGCTGAAGATGTTTCTAATGTAAGTCGGCCAAATACTATCGACAAGTATACTTATACATATACATAGAAATCTCACATATAAATAGAAACTTCACATATACATAGAAATTTCAAAATTCACCAGAAATTAGAAAAATTCACATAATACATATACATTTGACATGGTACATATACATTTCAAACTTCACATATACACAGAAATCTCACATATACATAGAAACTTCATATATACATAGAAATTTCAAAATTCAACAGAATTAGAATAATTCACATGATACATATACATTTGACATGATACATATATTCTTTAGAATATTATTGTATTGCTCAATAAAAATAATGACTCATTTTTATTCCACACTAATATGATTTTCAAAAAATAAAATAAGGTTATAAATCCACAACTAGAATGTTAGTAGTCTATTACACCAAAAGAAAGCAAAGCGATCATTCCATGTCAACCAAGCATGTCACCTCATGGCTCCACTTCTCAATGCACCGGACGCTCTCTGGCAGCCATGCTTCTTGAACTCTTAGAGGGACCTTCTCGATCAAGCACCGGGACCTTCTCAACAGTTCAAGGCTGATGTAGCCATTGGAGGCGGCCAAAGGTCTGTGCTTGGTTGACCAATGATCCTACAAGTTCAAGACATTCTAGTTGTGGATTTATAACCTTATTTTATTTTTTGAAAATCATATTAGTGTGGAATAAAATGATTCATTATTTTTATTGAGCAAATAAGCAATAATAATTTTTCTCAAGTTATTAGCGCTTGCCTCCTTGGGCGCCTTGCCTCGCTAACTACAAATGCTGATTCGGACATATACTTGTTATTATCGACTGTTGAACTCATTTCTTTACTAATGGTCATTGTGAGTAGGTATATCAGAAGAGAACCACAGACTAGATAATATCAGTGAACAAAAGACTAGCAATTGAATCAACACCCAGTATGTATAGATTCTGGAACAATTTAGAAACTAAGTACACATACAGACAGACGAGATAAACAATCACTCGAATCCATGATTAAGTCCAAAGCCAACAGATAAACAAGATTATTGATTGAACTACTAATCTTTGAGTAATAAAGTTTATCTATTCTCTGAGACACAACAAAGGGGCAACAACACCGATGAAGCAAGCCGACTAGCCAACAAAAACAACTCTTGATCGGTTATCAAGCGATAAATTAAACAACCCTTTCTAGCATGTAGTTCTATCGGTTCAAGGCCCAAATCACGAGAATAATGAATAGTGCATGAATAAAGCACTTGTTACATGGTGATAAAAGCACAAAAGGCTCTTTCACTACTCAATTTGTTAAGATGAGCCAATATGGATCCAAAGAGAGATAATTTGTAATGGAACCGTGTGTAAGAAAACACAAGTGATGACACGTAGTAGGTAGATGGACATATATGCAAGGGCGAGCTCATCTCCTTGCCACTAGTCATCCAAAATGTCATACCAAAGATCCTAAGTTCCTAACCCATACCTAATATCATCAAGATCTATAACACATTCCCAACACATCGAGAGAGCCGAGAATCTTCACATACAATGTATTGTTATGAATTATCTTAAACACCTCCAATCTTCTGACCTCCATGCCTTTCAGATATGGCTCTCGAATTTGGCATTTCTTAACACTTTACAGCATTTATATATCCACTAAACAATAAGAATCTCAATGGATGAATGGTAAATGTTAAGGCGGTATAGCTAAACACGTTAAACCTAGAAATGGGACAAAGACGTTCTAGGAAACTAGTACTTGATTCATAGGCTAATACAATTGCTATGTGAGATTTCACAGAACCTAGTTTAGGATTAGTTAACCCTCGTGTGGCATTCATTTCCATATCCCAAAGAGGATGGCAAAACCGAATCAATCTGCAAGGTGAACATACATTGTACCGTCGGACGCGAGGAGGACGACAGCAAGGTCGTCGGCGGTGAGGATGGCTGGAGACGATGGCGGCGCGCGGTGGGGTTGTCGGAGGCGAGGACGATAGTGGCTCGCGCGCGGAGGCGAGGACGGCGGCGGTGGGGTCGTCGGAGGAGAGGAGGACGGCGGCGGTGGGGTCGTTGGAGGCGAGGAGGTCGTCGGAGGTCTTTGCAAACGAGCGGGAGGAGGAGGAGATTGGGGAACAATGGCGGTAGTAGCAAAAATTAGGGAAGAGGAGGCGGCGCGAGGGATTTATAGGTGCACCATCAGTCCCGGTTGAATACACCAACCGGGATTGATGACTCACATCAGTCCCGGTTGAATACACCAACCGGTACTGATGGCTCAGCTTTTGCGTGCGGGGGCCCTAGATATCTTTTTTTTATTTACTGTGGGAGCCCTAGGAACTACAGTCCTGGTTCGTGTGTTCAACCGGGACTGATGTCTCATAGTGCTTGATCGTTTCTTTTTTTATTTACTATTTAACAACTTCTTTTTTTATTTGTTGTTTAACGATTGTTTCGTTAAATAATTTGTAAAAATGCTTTTACCACTTTAGATTCATTTAACCTTTCTTTTATTTTTTTAAGATTTCTTTTTTTATGTACTGTTTAACGATTGTTTCATTAAATAATTTGTAAAAAATGCTTTTACCACTTTAGATTCATTTAGCCTTTTTTTAAGATTTCTTTTTTGTTTATTTACTGTTTAACTATTGTTTCATTAAATAATTTTTACAAATGCTTTTACCACTTTAGATTCATTTAGCAATCTAATATAAATTAAAAATATTTTCCAGCAATATAATATAAAAAGTAATTTTTGCACTCTTATAATTCCATTGCTAGTATGTTAGTAGTCTATTACAACAAAAGAAAGCAAAGCAATCCTTATTTGCTAACACACTTTGCTTTTACAAGTGATCCTTCATTATGATCGCGGCGTATGTAGGGAGATTCCTCTGTATCATTCAGGACACTAATGTCTACGTCCACCGTGAAAGGAGGCAGCTCGTTGAACTGATTATACTCTTCTTTGTCTGTGACGCCCTCAACTCCGACAATCCTTCTTTTACCTGGAAGAACCACGTGGCGCCTTGGCTGATCGCTACTACTAGTCTTCTCCTTCTACTTTTTCGGTTTGCTGTCCATGTCCATTACATAGAATACCTGTGTCACATCATTAGCGAGCACGAACGGTTCGTCCCTATAGGCCACTTGCTTGAGGTCCACAGTTGTCATACCGTACTTATCGATATCCATGGCTATAAGTTTGATCTATTGGCTTGGAAACAGAGTGACTTTTAATGGCCCGTACTCGAGCTCCCAAATCTCCTCTATGAAACCATAGTAGGTGTCCATCTTTCCATTTTTGTCCAAGGCATCTATACGGACGCCACTGTTTTGGTTGGTGCTCTTGCTATCCTGGGCTATCGTGTAAAATGTGTACCCATTTATATCATACCCTTGGAATGATACGATTGTTGTGGACGGTCCCCGAGCCAAGAGTTTCAACGGTTCATCGTCTGTCTGGTTTCCCAACAGTTGCTTTTGTAACCAACTGCCGAAATGATCCATTTGCTCAACTGCGATCCACTTATCTGACTTCTCTGGGTATTGAGCGTGTAGACTCATCTCGTGATCATAGTATACAGAGCCACTACAGTTGCTTGTTTCAATACCGTGAAATGTGCTTGTTTAAATGAAAGTAGATCGTCGCTATAGGATTCTTTTCTCCCTAAAGTCCCTTTTCCCCGTAGCCTCCCCTCATGGCGTGATACAAGGACGCCAATCGGATTCAAATTATCAATGTAACTAACACAAAACTCGATCACCTCCTCTATGCTGACACCCAACGCAATGCAGCCTTCTGGGCGAGACCGGTTACGAACATACTTCTTTAGGATATCCATGTACCTCTCGAAAGGGAACATATTGTGGAGGAACACAGGTCCGAGAATTTCTATCTCTTTAACAATGTGGACCATGAGATGGACCATAATATCAAAGAAGGATGGAGGGAAGATCATCTCAAGGCTAACCAGACTATTGACCATGTCATCATGCAGATTAGATACCTTATTCGGCTCGATGACCTTCTGCGACACCACGTTGAAGAACGAACACAGCTTTATGATTGTCCCTCGTACCCAATCTAGCAGAATAGCTCGCACCGCCACTAGGAGCAACTGTGTCATCAACACGTGACAATCATGGGATTTTATGTGTATGATTTTATTCTCTTTTGTGTTTATGAGTCTCCTTATGTTTGAGGAGTATCCAGAAGGGACCGTCACACTGTTCAAGAACTTAATCATGTTTTTTCTCTCTTCCTTGCTCAGAGTGTAGCTCGCGGGGTGGAGGTAATGTTGTCCTTTCTGTCTCTTTTCCAGATGTAGGTCGTTCCTGATTCCCAGTAGCTTTAGGTCCTTTCGTGCTTGAAGTGTATCTTTTGATTTGCCGTACATATCTAGGAAACCTAGCAGGTTCACTCAGACATTCTTCGTGATATGCATGAAGTCCAATGAGTGGCGGACCTCTAAGTCTTTCCAGTAAGGTAAGTCCCAAAATATTGACTTCTTCTTCCAAATGGCCTTCGTGTGACCTTGTTCAGCCGGGACAGGTTTGCTACCAGGACCTTTTCCAAATACTACTTTCAGATCCTTTCCCAAAGAAAATACAAGCGTCCCACTGCGATGCATGGGCTTCTTATGTTTCTCTTCTGTCCCATCAAAATTCTCACCCTTCCTCCATAACGGGTCCTTCATATGGAGGAACCTACGGTGGCCCATGTACACAACCTTTTGAGAGTTTTTTAGGTAATTGCTGTCCGTATCCTCTAAGCAGTGGATGCAGGCTTTATATCCTTTGATAGATAGGCCCGATAGGTTACCAAGTGCAGGCCAGTCGTTGATGGTTACGAATAGCAATGCACGTAGAGTGAAGTGTTCTCTTTTGTACTCATTCTATATAGGTACACCATCGTTCCACAGTGTTAGCAAATCTTCAACCAATGGTTTGAGGTACACATCGATGTCGTTTCCAGGTTGCTTCGGGTCTTGGATAAGCAATGGCATCATAATGTACTTCCGCTTCATACACAACCAAGGAGGAATGTTGTAGATACATAGAGTCACGGGCCAAGTGCTGTGATTGCTGCTCATATCGCCAAATGGGTTCATCCCATCCGTACTCAACCCAAACCTTATGTTCCTTGCATCCTCAGCAAAGTTCGGGTATGTTCTATCGACTTTCCTCCACTGGGAGCCATCAGCAGGATGCCTTAGCCTTCCGTCGTCTTTACGGTCTTCTTTGTGCCAACGCATTATCTGGGCATGCGCTTTGTTCACAAATAAACGCTTCAACCGGGGGATTACAGGGAAATACCACACCACCTTAGCAGGAGGTCTCTTCTTCTTACGCTGCCCCTCTACCTCACCTGGGTCATCACGCCTGGTCTTATACCATGAAGTTTTGCACACCAGACAAGCTTCCAAATCCTCATACTCATTGCGATAAAGGATACAATCATTACGACATGCATGTATCTTCTATACCTCCAACCCCAAAGGGCAGACAACTTGTTTGGCATCGTACGTAGTTTCGGATAGTGTGTTCCCCTCTGGAAGTAACTTTTTTATGAGGCATAACAACTCGTCGAATCCCTTATCAGACAATCCATTGGTCACCTTCCATTGCATCAGTTCTAGTGTGGTACGCAACTTTTTATGGCCCTGTGACAGTTTGGGTACAACAGTGTTCCGTGGTCCTCCCATAGGCGCTGGAACTTTTTATAATGTCTTTCATCGATGTATTCTCCCTCTCCATCACGCAGCATCTGGTCTAGGTCATCATTACCAAACTCCCCCAATGTATCTTTGAAAGAACCGTGTTGGCCAGCATCCGGGATATTGTTGTCCGCCTCTTCTTCTTCACCGTCTTCCTGTATAATCTCTTCTTCACCGTGCTTGGTCCAACAGGTATAGTTTGACATGAAACCTCTTGTGAGCAAATGGAAGTGGAGGTGGCTGGATTTTGGCCACTCCTTCTCATTCTTGCAGTCTATGCATAGACAACATATGTAGCCTGACGTTGTGTATGCATCAGCTGCACGAAGAAAATCTTGCAAACCCTGCAAGAACTCCGGGGAGCGTCGGTCTATGTACATCCATCGCCGGTCTATCTACATTATGTTACATCAAGGTAACTGTTAGCTCATTTTTCGAGACCACTAGTCCATAGACCAAGTCCACGATTGATAGGTGTCGACGATCGGGATCGCCAACCGCAAGAAGTGAGGTAGGGGTTAGAACGTTATGGGACCCGAGCTGCGTTTCGTTCGAACGGAGGAAGCTGGCGGACGTGAGGATGATCAGAGCCGGACGACAGCGAGCACGAGACACATGTTTATACTGGTTCGAGCCCCCGTGAAGGTAATAGCTCTACTCCAGTCGCCTTGCGGCGGTGATTCCTTGTTATGTGGGTGTACAGAGCAGTGTTTACAACTCAAGACAGTAATGGGGATTCCTAGCTCGAGCTGCTGTGTCCTCGTTGTTGTTCTTGCTGTTCTTTTTATACTACTTTTTCCCGCAACGACCGGGAGCGATCTTTGAACAGGGGCCTTCGTGCACCTTGAGGGCCTGCAGCAACTGCCCCCCGAACTTGCCGCACGCTCTTAGTCATCCCCGTGACCCGCTCTCTGGAAACTGCCAGTCAAACGCTAGATCCGGAATCCCTGGGCGGACCAGGGCTTCAGACGAGACCCGCCCGAGCCAGAGGTCGTGCGGAGTCGAGCTCGGGCACACCGCACTCGAGGTCGAGCGTCCCGGTGCGCACCCAGGTCGCGGTCGGGGCCTTCCGAGCATGGGAAACCGCTGACCG
Organism: Guadua angustifolia; assembly: GCA_036346375.1. NCBI lineage: Eukaryota > Viridiplantae > Streptophyta > Magnoliopsida > Poales > Poaceae > Guadua > Guadua angustifolia. Next base: position 63,220,486 of record CM070503.1, on the reverse strand, counting down.
CACGCCAGCCGGTCAAGGAGTTCCCAGGCCTCGTCAGCCAGCCCCCGAGGCTCTAGGTCGGAGGGAACCCTCAGGACGACCTCGAGCCTTATTCTTGGGATGGCAAGACCTTCGTAGGTCTCGATGCCTTGGCCGAGGTCGAGCGGAGGCCGCAAGGCAGGTCCCTTGGCCCCGACACCTGGCAACCTTCGGACTTCCCGATGTCGGTACGGACGTGAACAGTCGGCGGGCACCTGGCGGCGTCTCGACTCCATAGCCCAAGCCTTTAACTGCTCCCGTCAAATCACCATCGGCACGCCTTTTGAGGCGCCGCGGACCTGATTTGGCTTGCGATGCGGTTTATAAATCCAGCGCCATATTGTCCGTCGAAAAAATCCCCGCTCTTGCGCCCTTCGCCTTCCAAGCCCTCTTGCCCGAGCAAAGCTCCCCTTCTCCCCTTCAGACCAAGCCAGCCACGACCGCCATGACTAAGTTAGGAAGGAGCATCTTTGTCGGACTCGAGATGAGGAACTCGAGTCCCTCGGGTCATTTCTGGATCCGCTCACATGGCGGCCGCCGTAACGAGACCGAGCCGCGCCCAAGGACGGCGAGATCGTCGCACCGAGCACTACGCCTTTTTGGCTTGCGGACCCAGAGAGTGAGTTCGCGCGAAGGTCCTCTCTGCTGCGACATCGAACTCATCAATCTGTGCCAAACTCCGTTCTTCTCCTCACCATCTTTTCCCATCTATGTGAGGGGTTCCCGGGATCCTCCCGACCCCTCGCTTCTTCTTATTTGGTCTTTTCCGCTCGGGAAGGACCCGTGGTCATTGTGTCTACTTCCTACCGTGGGTCGGGCTCAAATGGTCCTTCCCCAAGTTCCAGCCTCGGGATTCCCTTGGCCCGTGGAACGAGCGCTGGTTCTACCTGAAGAGGGGCGAGACCGGGACGCTGGTGTTCGAAGGGACCCCCATCGCCAACCGTAAGAAGGAGACCCCAGAGTCGGACGACCTTGAGGTCGACGAGGAGGCCATCGCCCTCATTCACATCTGCGCCATGCGCGGTCTCAACGGGCAGGCGATCGCCAACGATTTCCTGCAGAACCGGGTGTCTCCTCTTAGACGGAGGGAGCACCCGTTCTTCGAGATCCGGGGGAACGACGATCCGACCCGTGAGGGCACGCCCGTGAGTCTTCGCCCGAGGTCTGCTCGTCGGCGATCCCCCCTTCTCTTGACAACCGCCGCCTTTGCAATACCGAAGGAATCTGGGTCTCCGCCAGATGGTCGAGATGTTTGGGAAGTCGGGCGCCGAGTACGCTGTTAGCAATCCTGCTCAAGAACGTGCTCCGTCGAAAAGATGAGGTGAGTCTTCCGACCAAGCGCTCGAGCCCTTCGCCGGCGAGCCCCTTCCTGAGCTTCGCTTGCTCACAGGCCCACCAGGAGTTGCTGGACACGGCCAGGAGGATGCTCCCGCTGCCTGGCGGGGGTAGGGGCAAGAAAGGGAAGAAGCGACCTCCACCGGCCGGACCAAGCCAAACGGAGGCGAAGAAGCGCCATGTCGAGTGGGGGGATCGCGCCACGGTGAGGGCCCTTCTGGTCGAGCCCCCGAGTCCTTGCGTTTTTCCGTGCCTCGCCGTTTTTGACATACCTTCCTTCGTGTAGCAGCAGAGCGCGGCTGCCGCCGCCAGGTCTTCGAGCACACCCCCGCCCCCAGGGCCTCGAGCACGAACCCCCGCCGCGGCGGGTGATGAGGAGCCGGCTCGGACCCCGGGACCTCAGGTCGTGAGGACACGCAAACGTGGCGCGCCCTCGACATCGGGGGAACAAGACCTCAGACGGCCCTCGGCGAGGAGGAGTCTGGTGGCCCAGGTAAGCTCCCGAGACCCCGATCTGCGCCGCCCCTTTCCGCATCCTTCTGGCTTAGTGTATGCTTTTGATCGCAGAACTTGTGTATCCGAGCTCGAAACTTGCCCGTTTTGACGATGGTCGTTGTTGTATGAGTCTCACCGAGGAGGAGAACGCCTTCGGCCTTGCTCCTACGCTGCCGCCGTGGAACACACACTCCCCCGGGCCAGCACTTGCTCGGCGAGTTCTACCAAGGGCTCGACGACTCGTCGGAAGAAATCGAGCCCGCGGTCAGCGCGGACTTCGGCACGGGCGAGGCCCACAGCGCAGACGCTGTCGACGGGCTACCCGAAGCCACCGAGAGGGAGGAAGCTCAGAGCTCGAGGCGCTCTGGTGACCCCGAGACCCGCCACCACGGCCGCTCCGGGCGCTGAGACCACGACCCGGCCGGTCACCGGGGATGAACGGGTCGTAGAAGCTTCGCCGTCCTCCCCACCATGCGATCAAGGTCGAATGCCGAGGTCGTGGTACCCCCGGCCACGGAGGTCGTGGACGCCGCGGCGGATCGAGCTGTTGTCCCCTCGGCTCCTGGGGCGAGTGCGTGCCCGATCGTGGAGATCGGGGACAGCTCTGCTGCCCCGCCCCTCTGCGGACGGACTCGACCCGTCGGAGGAGGCAGCTGGTAACAGTGCCGCCCCATGGTGGGGACTCAGGACCCTGGCCCAAGTGCGCCAACGGTGGCCGAGGTCGATCCCGGTTCTGGCACCGCTATCGTCGAGGAGGAGGAGATCCCTCGCGATCGCGTTGAAGATCGCGAGGAGTTTACTCGTGCAAGTCTGGAGGGGCGCCTCCGCGAGGTAAGGGTTTTTTTTTTTTTTTCGCATGTTTTCGTACCTTGTAGCTCGACCTCCTTGTCCCTTCTCATTTTCGGGCCATCCCCTCTTTTTTGTCGCGAAGGTGACCGACCACGCCACCCGAGGGTTGCAAGGCCTTCGAGAGCACGCGGACGTGCTAAGGAGCCTCCTCGACGTAGTAGAGGCGCGGGAGGCTGAGCGCGACAAGCTTGTCCGAACCATCGAGGTCGAGCAGGGGGAGCTCGAGCAGAAGGACCAAGAGCTCGACGACCTGCGCCGGACGATGAGGTCGCTGGAGGTGGCCCACGCAAACGAGCTCGAGCAGACCAGGGCCTCCGAACGTGACTTTTGCTTTAAGGCCGTGGAGCAGGAGCGCGCTCGCTCGGCCACAGCGCTCGAGGTCGAGCGGGGCAAGATCGAAGCTCTGGAGAAGGCTTCAGCGGAAGCGTTGACTCCCAAGCTCAAGGCCAAGATACTCCAGCTCGAGGAGGAACTCGGGAGCGTCAACAAGACGCTTGAAGCCGAGCAAGCCAAGGTCAAGGACCTGGAGAGGGCCGCTTCGGAGCAAGCACGCTTGACAAAGGCGTCTTCCGAGCTTGAGGCCACAATCCTCGAGCTCGAGGGGAAGCTCGACCGTGCCACCAAGGAGCTCGAGGTCGAACGCGCCAAGGTCGAGGCGCTGAAGAAGACTCCCGCGAAGCCACCTCCTGGGTCCGAGACCAAGGTGCCCGGGCTCGAAGAGAAGCTCGAACGCGTTGGTAAGGCAATGGCGTGCCTTTGCGCAGCTTTGAAGACGAGCGACGTCGGGCATGGATGCTTCCCAAAGAAGCCCTCCGGCCTCGGGGAGATCGCAACCCTGAGGGCAAGGGTGGCCCAGCTTGAGCAGGAAAAGCTTGCCCGCGAAATGGCCGACCTGTAGAAAAACATTAACACGCAGGGAATGTACTAATAGAAATGTTTTGCTTCCTAGTGAACGAAGAAACCTCGTTCCAGTTGTGGATTCATGGTTTGGGGATGCGTTGAACTTTCCTCTTTTGGCTTCGCTTGTTCGTCGTGCCCGTGCTCTTTAGGTCGCGTGCCGGTGGCGTAGCCTTACCCAGCCCCCGTTGGGCCCGAGGTCGAGCGACGCGTGCCTTGGGCACAAGACGTAGATACGGACGAGAGGCCGCGACCTGCGAGGTTGAGGAACAATGTGCAAAGGCAGAAGAACACGAAGCGAACACCATTAAGCAGAGTTGTGCTCGTACGGGCCTAGTGACCATGCGCGTTGCTCGATCGTCAAAGCGGCGAGGTTTGTTGCTCGAGCCCGGACACAGGGGAGAGCTAGATTGCGAAGAGGTTCGGCTTACGTTTAGCTCGTCCGCTGGGGGTGAACGTGAAAACCTGCATCACTTAGACTAGGAGCGAACGCGCCGCGGTCGAAGGTCGTGTTCAGGAAAAAAAAGGCGCCGAAAAGAAAAGCAGCAACATAAGTGGAAGCAGGTATAAGAGGGAAAGAATGAAAGACCAGCTTTTATTGAAATGTGAGGCATAGAGGTTACACATAAAATTTTCGAAGCTGATCTATGTTCCACGAGCTAGGGAGCTCTCTGCCATCGGGCAACGCTAGCCGGTAAGCCCCCGCGATCTGTTGAAACGACTCTATAGGGGCCTCCCACCGCGGGATAACTTATTGGTCCGGACGAGCTCAATCCGCCTCGAGCCAAGTCCCCAACAAGGAGCCTCCTAGGTCGTGACGGACCGACGCATGTCTGCGAAGAGCTTGCGTGTAGTCGTTGATCGTAGCAAAGGCACGGCATCTTACTTCTTCTGCGAGGGTAAGGTCGAGGGACCGTTCGTGCTCGAAGTCGACTTGGTCGACTGTCGACCTGGCAGAGCCAGCGTTACCTCGGGAGGCGATTTGGCCGGCATCAAAACGAGCCGGAAGGGCGTGGACCACAGAGCTCGGCTTGTCGTGGTACGAATAGACCATAGCACGGTGGGAAGTTCGCCCACCGTGCCTTGCCAGACGGTCGAGCTCATCTCGTGACTCGCTTCTTGACGCCTTGGACGATTTGCGGTTGGCGCTTCCGCCGCCCGCTGCTCGGGGTGAGCCACCGAGGCGAAGCATATTTGATGCCGAGTTCTCGCAAAACTCCCCGAACAACTCACTTTAAACGTGTACCGTTGTCGCGATAATTTTGCACGAACCCCATACCGTGACCACGCTCAAGCGAAAAAAACGAATCGCCGCCGAGCCGTTATGGTCGAGACCGGTTCACCTCTATCCACTTGGTGAAGGTGTCGACAATGACGAACAGAACTTTTTCCCGGTTGCTTGAGGAAAAGGACCGAGGATGTCCATCCCCTGTGTCGAGAAGGGCCATGCCGCGGGATGGTCTGGAGCGTAGGCGGGTTGGTGCGACTTCGCGGCGTGGAATTGACAGGCGGCAAAGCGGACGATATCCCGAGCATCTTGAAGCGCCGATGGCCAATAGTACCCCATGCGAAAGGCCTTCCGACCATTGTCCCAGTCTGAAGAGTGCGCCTACGAGACTGAGTGAATGTCATGGAGCAGGTACTTACCCTCCTCCATGGTTATGCACCGTGTCAGGATGCCGAAAACATTGCGTCTGTAAAGCTCTCCCTCGACAAGCGTGTACAGACTCGCCCGGCGCTTGATCCGGCTCCTCTCGGCAGGTCGGGCGCAGGTGCCCCGAGCAAGGAAATCGTATGGCCTCGGCCCAGGAGGGGATACTCTCGACCATGGCGACCATGACCCCTTGGTCGGAAGTCGACGGAACCGAGAGCGTCTCCAGGATGACGTCGGGTGGGATGTCGTCGTCGGAGGAGCCGAGCTTGGAGAGGAAGTCTGCGCTGGAGTTGTCCCTCCTGGGGATGTGTATGAGCTCCAAGTTCTGGAACCATCTTTCCATCTTGCGCACCTCGGCGAGGTACTTTGCCATCGACTCTCCCGAGCATTGGTAGTCCTTGTTGAACTGGTTGATGACGAGCTGGGAGTCGCCCTTCACGACCAGGCGGCGCACACCCAAAGCCTTGCAAGCTCGTAAGCCGGCCAGGAGGGCTTCGTATTCCGCCACATTGTTGGTTGCTGGGAAGCCGAAGCGAATGACGTACCTCAATTTGTCGCCGCGCGGGGTGAGGATAAGTATCCCAGCCCCCGAGCGCTTGAAGGACCTCGAGCCGTCGAAGAACATGACCCAAGGCTTTTCTTCTTCGACCAAGATCGGAGCGGTCGCGACGATCGCCGACCACAAAGTCGGCGAGCACTTGCGACTTTATGGTCGTCGCGTACACGACACGACGCCGAACGCCGCGAGTTCCATGGCCCACTTGGCGATTCGCCGCCACCCTCCGGGTTCTCAGATGTCCCCGAAGGAAGCCGCCGGGGCGACCACGGAATGCGCTCGAAATAGTGCCGAAGCTTGCGCGAAGCCATGAGAAGAGCATATAAAAGCTTCTGTACCTGTGGGTAGCGCTCCTTCGGGCCGTGCAGGACCTCGCTGACATAATAAATGGGGTGTTGCTGAGACCCCCGTTCCGCCACCATGACGGCACTAACAGCTTGAGGGGTGGCTGCGAGATATAGCAGTAACTTCTCACCAGGTTGCGGCGTTGTAAGGAGGGGTGGGGACGACAGGTACGCCTTCAGCTCGTCAAAGGATCGTTGGGCCTCCGGAGTCCACTCGAAGCCCCCGGACTTGCGCAAGGTTTGGAAGAATGGGAGCCCGCGCTCACCGAGCCTCGAGATGAATCTGCTGAGGGCGGCCATGCGGCCAGTGAGGCTTTGCACCTGCTTGATTGAGGTCGGAGGTGCCATCTTCTCGATCGCCTCGATCTTCTCCGGGTTTGGACCAACCCCCGAGCCCCCGATCATGTAGCCGAGCACCTTGCCGGACGCCGCGCCGAACACGCACTTCTCGGGGTTGAGCTTGATCTTGTGCCTGTTCAGGTTGGCGAAGGTCTCCTCGAGGTCGCGAACATGGCTGCCCTCGGAGGGGCTTTTGACGATGATGTCGTCCACGTAGGCTTCAAGGTTCCGCCCGATCTATGGCTCAAGGTCTTGGTCATTAGTCGTTGAAAGGTGGCCCCGATTGCGCAGACCGAATGACATGGTCAGATAGCAATAGGTGCCAAGCGGTGTGATGAAGGAAGTCTTGTTCTCGCCCTCGACCGCCACTTGATCTGGTGGTATCCCGAGTAAGCATCCAAGAAGCTCAGCATCTTGGCATTCGCGGTGGAGTCGACGATCCGTCGATCGCTGAAGCGGAAGTTGTCCTTCGCAAGCCGAGTTCAACCCCGTATGATCGACGCACATTCTCCACTTACCTCCTTCTTCTCGCGACGATGACGGGTTGGCGGCCACTCGAGTAGTTAATCTCACGAATGAAGCCGGCCTTCAAGAGCTTATCAAGGTTCTCCTTGATGATCGCGACCTTTTCGGGAGAAACGACGCAGCTTCGTCGTCTGGTCGGGAACGGGTCCCACTTGCGGCTTGTGCTCGATCACCTCCCTCGGGGCGCCAGCATGTCCGCTGGCTCCCAAGCAAATATGCCCTTGTTGGCGCTGAAGGAAGGTGACGAGCTCGAGTTCCTATTTGGAACTCAACTCGGTCGAGACGATGGGCGACCGCCGGGTCACCCTTATCGAGCAAGACGGCCTTCGTTGCCCGCTTAGGTCAGTATTGCCGCCTTCCGAAGCGTTCTTTGTCGTTGCCTCACGGGCGCTGGCTGGGGCAGGATGCCGCCGAGAGCCAAGGCCTTGGTCTCGCAGCCCATGTGCCGCTGCGAAGTCGCCTCGCCGGTGATGACACCGCCGGGACCAGCGACTTCATGCACCGATGGCCGAGTGGTTGGCTGCCATGAACTTGACCAGGCTGGTCGCCCGAGGATGGCGTTAAGGGGAGGTCGCCGACCACCTCAAGGTGATCAACTCGGTGCGAAGTTGTCGAGCCGCCAAGGTGACGGGTAAGACGACCGCCCCAGGGGTGGTTGAGCTCCCGGGGACTATCCCAAAGAACGGTATGGTGATACTTTTGACCTTCGACCGGGGAATCTGCATCCGGTCGAGCGCTCCCGCCTGCAGCAAGTTAAGAGAGCTGCCGCCATCGACCATGACACGACCGACCGTGGTGTTGCTTATGGTCGGGGTCACGACCAAGGCGGTCTTCAGGTCTCGGGCCATACCTGGGAGCGCGTCTTCTGGAGAGAAGGTGATGGTGGCCCCGGCCCACTTGCGGTGTGTTCGGGGCCTCTCGGCCGACACAGTAGATGGTCCGAGCAGCGCCTTGACCTCGCGCTGTCTGTAGGCCGACGAGCCACCAAGATGACGCCGATCCGGCGCCGCCTTCTGCCGAACTCCAAGTCGAGGTCGTCGTGCTCAGGCGGCGTTTACGGCCGGGCCGGTCGTCGCCCGCCGAGAGCACGGCATCTCACCCCGCCCGTCATAGAAGGCGTCCAACTTATTCTGCCAAGCCCTGCAGGTCCGCAGGTCGTGGCCGGCCGCCCTGTGGAACAAGCAAAACTTTGACTCGTCATATCCCGCGCGTCCTCCGGTCTCCTCGTGGCGGAAGTCGGCCGTCGGGGACCATCACGTTGGCACTTTCTTTGGGCCGGTCTCTTTACTGGTGAGGTCGGGGTCGACCTTGGCGAGACTTAGAGTCCTCCCGAGCCCGGCCTCGGACTTCGAGGACCTCGCGCTGGCCATCCGCCGAGACGATCACCCGCGGAAGCCCTCCGCCGCCCCTGCGATCGCGCTTTCGCTTTTTGGAGGCGGTGCCTTGGTCGGCGCCTCTGGAGTTGGACGGACCGCCTCTGTTTGGTTCGCACCAAGCTTACCTTGGTCGTAGTCGCGTTCAATGGGCGGCATCGTCGCGTCAGCATCATCGCTCCGCCATGCGGAAGAGTTTGTTGACGCTGAGCCTTGATGTGATCTCTAGGTCCTCGGTGAGACGTCGATCGCGAACCCCGAACTTGAAGGCCTTGATGACGGCCTCGTCAGAGATGCTCGGGATCAGGTTCCTTGTGCGGATGAATCGCCGCACAAAGTCGCGTAGTGGCTCGTTTTTCCCCTGGATGACACGATCCAGGTCCTTTTCCCTACCCGGCCGCTCATAACAACTCGGAAGTTAGAGCGAAGAGCGCTCGATCTGGCGCCACGACCAAGGAACCAAAGCTTCGATTAAAGAGCGAGTCCTAGCGGCCCGTCCCGAAACGATCGGAGGTAGTTAGCCATTACGAAGCTCGTCCCCGGCGCCGAATAGCGGTCGAATAGATGGACAGAACTCGTCGGGGTTCTTGGTCCCGTCTGAAGCTTCGATCGCTGGCTTGAACCGGCCGCCACCGATCGATAAAGGCCGTCGAGTACGCCATGCAACCGTAGGTCGACAAAGCGCCGTCGGTCATGGTCATCGCCGACAAGATCCGACCATTGCCAGACTCGAGTCGAGGCTCCCGGCGTCCGACCTTCGGTGGGAACGACCATGGTGCCGAGCGCGGGAATCACCTGGTTGGTAACGCAGGCGGTCCTGGATCCTGCGGCGCCTGGGCGGAACGTCCCGGGAGTGGTCCGCAGATCTGCCGCCCGGTCGACTTCGGAGGGCTTTGGCTCGTTCGGTCTGGGCCGACGTGATGCCGTTGGACGCCGGCCGCGTCTAAGTCCGGAAGCCTCGTCCCGAAGCTCTTTGCCGGGCTAACCTCAAGACAGAGACGCCCGACGCGAGTGGCGGCGTGGCGGTTATCGTTGCTTTGGGAACGGGTCCCGAGTGTTGACTTCGTGCTGCGGAGGTTCGACCTCGTCGCAGCCGATCGAGTTCTTCGCCAAGGCGGCCAAAGAGCTCCGACCTCGCCCTATCGGGGTCGGCCATGACCCGGGCGATAGCGCGGAGGCGCTCCCCAGTAGGAGGGAGCCTGGGCGGCCCAGAAGACGTGCTAGCCTTCTCCTGGGCCTCCCGCCGGAGAGCGGTTATGGCTTGGTTGATGGCAACCTGCACCATCCGGCGAGCGTCTTCAGGGGTCTGCGGATCTCGATCATCCGCAACCCCCTCGGCACCTTGACCGTCCGCCACCAGAACGTGCTGCTCGAGTGGCGGCGGCGAAGGTGTGAACAGGGACACGGAGTCGGAGTCCGTGCCCGAGGAAAATCCATCAATGAAAGGCGCCATGCTCCTGAGATCCTGGTGTCGTTCCTGCGAAAGAGCAAAACAATCGGCCCCATTGGCGCCAAATTGCCGACGATCGGATCGCCAACCGCAAGAAGTGAGGTAGGGGTTAGAATGTTATGGGACCCGAGCTGCGTTTCGTTCGAACGGAGGAAGCTGGCGGACGTGAGGATGATCGGAGCCGGACGACAGCGAGCACGAGACATAGGTTTATACTGGTTCGAGCCCCCGTGAAGGTAATAGCTCTACTCCAGTCGCCTTGCGGCGGTGGTTCCTTGTTATGTGGGTGTACAGAGCAGTGTTTACAACTCAAGACAGTAATGGGGATTCCTAGCTCGAGCTGCTGTGTCCTCGTTGTTGTTCTTGCTGTTCTTTTTATACTACTTTTTCCCGCAACGACCGGGAGCGATCTTTGAACAGGGGCCTTCGTGCACCTTGAGGGCCTGCAGCAACTGCCCCCCGAACTTGCCGCACGCTCTTAGTCATCCCCGCGACCCGCTCTCGAAACCGCCAACAAACGCTAGATCCGGAATCCTGGGCGGACGGGGCTTGAGCGAGACCCGCCGAGCGGAGGTCGTGCGGAGTCGAGCTCGCACACCGCACTCGAGGTCGAAGCCCCGGCGCACCAGTGTCGCGGCCGGGCCTTCCGAGCATGGGAAACCGCTGACCGCACGCCAGCCGGTCAAGGAGTTCCCAGGCCTCGTTAATAGGCTTAGTCAATGATGGACCTAGCTCATACCATGACTCACTAACATGTGGGCCCCATAAGTTATAGACTTCGCTCTTGGTGGATTTCATCCACACAAATCTATTAGTTGATGTGGCACTGATCTAGCACGACGTAGCACGCCACGTCGGCACCATGTCAGCAACGGCGCGTGAAACCCCACAAACACCGATGGCGAACTCTAACGACTTTGGGCCGTACCATCTGAAAGATATTGACGTGATGAAGCTAGTGACGCTGGTGTCATGGGCAATGGCGACCGATAGTGATGGTGGCAACCAAGAAAGAAGTAGCAGTGAAGGCTCTATGGCAACGACGGAGTACAACCATGCTCCTAACGAATGAGTGCGTGCATGAGGTAGAACGCAAGATGGTGATTCCAATGGTGCAAACCAAGAGCTCAAAAGCTCACCAACAGAAAATAAATTCGGTGTACACTCCCGCGGTGGTGTTCTCAAAGATCCTCCAAATCCAGTGAAATGGTGGTGACTTAAGGCGACTAGGATTAGGGCTTCGATTGTGTGGTTCGAGGTGGTCTTGGTGCTCCTTTGTTATTTACCTAGGCATCCATGCAGCATATGAATTGGAGAGAAAGTCCATGGGGACACGGCATGGACTCTGAGTCCATGTTGTACACAGGAAAGAGATACGTACCTCATAGGTGGGCCCCAACTGTTAGTGTCCTACGCGAGCGATGGACTAGGCTAGGCTGGCTGGCCTGGCACATGGCACGATTAGCTGGGTTGGGCTTTGGCCCAAAAGCTAATAAAGCATTTTTATTTGTTTTCAGTTTTTAGAAAATACAGAAAATTCATATAGGCTCCAAAATAGCAAATAGACTTGAAAAGAAATCCAAACAATTCTGTAAAATATGTTAGAGCATATAGAACCCGAATAGAATAATTTTTATAATTGTTCACTTGAACATTAATCATATTAAATCTTTTCTAATTAAGAAAATTCCAATTTAAGCTTTAATTAGTAATAAAAAATAAGAAAACTTTTGAAAAGGCTAAAATATTTAAAATAATTTTAAAATTGCAAAAATTAGGATGTCACATAATTATACTTTGTAATATCATCATGGGCCATGGGTTAAGCTAGAGCATTGGGATCACTCGAGCCCGATCCTTATACACACATCTCATTTGTCTGTTTCAAAGGACCATATCGGAATTTATTTTAATAAAAGGTCTTTCTTCAACCTTCGACTATACCATAAATCCAATTTCAACCCATAACTCAAGTCATTCACTTTACAACCTTATGCTCTTGAAACCAATCAAAACACCCCTCCCTCAAAACCACAATAATTTTGGATGACATGGTACATATGTATACATATTTGGTTGACGTGGCATATGTGTCATCCTCATGATCAAACTCACAACTTCTTCCACCTTTTCCTCTCATGTAACATCCAAAAATTTGCATACTTTTGTTTGAAATATTTAAATCTGAATTCTTGAGATTTTTCCTAAATTTTCCAGAGTTTATAAATGCTTTTTCCTATTTTTAGATTTATAAAAATAATTTATTGTAGAAAAATTCAAACTCCAATATTATTGAAAATAATTTTATTAAGTCCCAAATATCCTAAGGTATTTTTGAGAATTTTTTCAGAGTTTTTGAACCTTATTTATTATCTTTTCAAAAATACTTTTCTTTTATTTAATAAAATATAATGGACCCACCTGTTAGCATATTAACCGTCTTCTAGTTCCATCCGACCAGAGAGCTGACTGCTCTTCTCTCCTCTATTGCTAAGAATTTGGAGCTTTGGAATCCCGTGATTTCCTTATCTGTTCTTTCCAAAATTTTGCCAAATCAATCCCCTATTCTTCATATTTCCATTCTTGACTTCCTTCCCAAAATTTGATGCCCAAATTTCGCATTCTTTCCATTTCCAAAATTTCCATATCCAAATCACTTTCCATCCAACTGGCCCTCTCCAAGGCTATTTAAGGTGAGCATGGGGATCCCCACTTATTGTTTAACCCATTCCTCTACTAGTTCCAACCTCTTGTGTCTCCGTTTGGATGGAACGCCGTAAGACTCGGAGCTCAAACCGAACGCTGACCAACATGCCCTAGCAATCTTCTTGACTCCTCAGACCTCCTTTTATAAAATCATTCATGTCACTTCGTGCCACTGGTTGTTATGAAGGTAACCCCTCAATCGATTTCAAGTTTGGTGCACCGTGGACAATGAATTTTATGTTTTACCGAAGTGTGCTCATCGTCGTTCATCGTGTTGCTATGTTGCCATCATCCATGCCCCTTTGCCGCCGCCGCGGCTGCCTTTGAGTTCGTCATGTCACGACCTTTTTCATGCTTCCTGCAGCCAAAGTTGAGCCGTTTTGCCTTGCGCTCTATAGCCTTGCTTTCCCTGCCTTGCTTCTATTAGTTGTGTAGTCTCTATTTCTTGTTCTGTTCAGCAAGCCAAGGAGCCGTGGTTGTGGCTGTGGCCTTCTTGCTGCTATGCCTTGGCCTTGTTCTTGCCTTGCTTAGCCTTCCTTGCCTCTCTGTTGCATGCATGTGAGTCACAGGCAGCCATGCCCTCTGTCCTCTGGTATAGTAGTGCCCAGGAGCTAGCGATGCTGCAGCACACGATGCTACAGTAGCAACACAAAAGAGAGAGAGAGAGTATCAAAGAAAGCAAAAAAAGGAAAGAAGAAAAAATAAAAATAATTTTTTTTAAAAAATCAAGATTTAGATTGCTGATCTTTTACAGTGATTTGGATTTTTTTTATTTTTCTTTAGAAAATAATTTTAAAAATTTGAAAATCCTTTCTTTATTGCTTTATGCAATTTAAATTTTTAAAATTTCGTTCTCCCTCGTATAGCTCTGATTAAGGTGATTCTAGTTTCTAATTTTTTTAAAAAAAATTATCTCTATTTAATGGTGAATTTTATTTGATTTTTATAGCTTATTTGCTCTCTAGTTTGTATTTATATGTTGTTCATTCTCATTTCGCGTGGATGCTGAAGCATTGTACGAGAGTGTTGAGGCAACTCAAAACCATGGTCCGGACCAAGAGCAAGAGCTTGCCCGAGGCAAGTTTTCCTTGACCATGTTGATCCTAAATTTCTAAAATGCTTATGTTGTTTTAAATTATACATGCTTATTTTTATGCAATGTATTTTAAATACAATCTTAAGGTTTAGTTAAATTCCATAATTGTTTTGACCTCACTGACATTGAACATTATGTACTATTGTCACTCTAGCTGGTATTAGCTATATTATTTGATAATGGTTAGTAAAGTAGCATAAAGCAGTAGAATTACTTAGTCCAGCTTAAACGTTTTGGTATTATACCGTTATAGGAATCATTTCAAAGCTTTGTTTAAAATCATTTGTGAAGTTGTGGCAAGAGGTATTGCTGCTGTTATTTAAATGAAATAAATTAAAAAAAGGGTTTAGACTGGGGCAAATGGATATTTGGCGGGTGTAGGAAGCATGAGACCTTGTAAAGTGAATGTTTCACCCTAATCAATTAAGGACCGAAGCATGTATACCATAGACCGGCACTACCGTACAACTACAAATCTACATGGGTACGACCTAGCTAATTAATTTATGCGTCTATTAGCTTTGCCAATTGGTGGAATGTGTGTCAGAGGGAGACAGATTCAAGAGGGGGGCTTCTGACTATGCAGATTGAACCCTTCAGCGGTGAAACCTTAGTGTGCGAAGTTAATAGTGGGGACGTACATTGTAAAGGCTTTGTCATGATCTCTCTGCCAACACACCAAAGGAAGTGTGTTAATAGCTTGGTAACAAGGGATGATCAAGTTCGAGCCAGTAGCTTTGTTTGCACCCAAATTTGGCAAGTATGGTCAATATCGGCAAGTCCCAGGGCAACGAAACATGGAAAGAATATAACTTAGGAATATCTTGGAAAATCTGTTTGGAAGGAAGAGACCGACACGGATACTGCTCATCAGATTTGGAAGATCTTAATCGGTTTTGGAAGATAAGATGGGTTTGGTTAAGAATCAGACTCCTGAACCGATACGACGCCAAACTTGGAAGGATCAAGACGCCGATACGGATAAGATTTACAAAGAGTCCAAGGTGAATACGATCAAATCGGCGACTATATAAGAGGACCAGAGGCGAGAGGAAAAGATGCCCAGAGCCACCCAATCAACTCGCATCTACTTTATTTACTTTCTGTCAACTAGGAGTAGCCAATTTAGCTTGTAATCTTTCATCTGTAATACTCTTTGATCAATCGAGTTGCGCATCGCCGGTATTGATCTCTGTTGCATTACACCTCCCTTTGGTTCATCTTTTTCTCCGATTTTGCTGCGCATCGCCTTTTTCGGGAAGAAGTGGCCTATTTATCCCGTTTAGTCTTTCCGCCTGGATCGGCTAGACTTACCGTTCGCTTTGATCGAAATCGACTTGCATAAGTCGATTAGATCCATTTATCTTCTTGCCGATTGCAAGGTCAAATCGGTACGCCTACACACTTGAACCCGTGTTCGTCCGGTGTTGTTGCCGAAAACCCTCCGTCAAGTTTTTGGTGTCAACACATTTTTGCACGCCGGGGGACCCATCTACGGATGAACGCAAAACAAGTCCATCGCTCCACCGACGTCAACACGAGGCGATCATCGCCGCCACAATGGAGGACTTGACTCTGAAAGCGGCGACAAGAGATCGAAGAAAGAAAAGCGCTTTCGGAGATGATCTTGTTGCTACCAAAAACCCGACGAGGGGTTATCCAAAAAACAGCTCTCCCGATGCTCAACCATATCGGCGATACCAACAAACCAGCCGATCAGGTAAGTCGATATATGTCGGCTCAGGCCGAGTTATCTTCTATGATTGAGCAGTCGGTACATCATGCGCTGATCAACCAATCATCGGCCTTGGTCACAACTTTGGAGCTGATGATAGAAAACAGCGTTAAGACAATCGCTCAAGAGTTGGCCACGTCAGGAAGTCTGTTAGAACCATTGCAACAACTTCCGACGTATCCTACCTACGCGGGGGCGCCAACTAACGTGGCAGTTAAGTCGGCATCAGCAATTCCTGCAATGCCGACTCAACCCACGGTGCTGAAACAATCTGATGGATTCACTCAATACTATGCATATACCGATGCTGCAAAACCCATCACAGCGGCTACGCTATTGCCTTCGGTATCGCTTGGTGCCTATACCCAATCGGCTACACAGCCGAACGAGCACATGTACAGGCCGATTCCGACCGCGAATCAGGCGACTCACAGAGTGGTTGCCTACACGGAACCCTTTGCACCCAGAGCCGATAGACGTGATCAAGCGCCACAACAATACCAGGAGGTGATACCCAATCGGCAACCCGAGCTAGCACTCGGGGGGCAGGATGCTGTTTATGGCCAAAGGCCTGTCGGCAACCCGAGTTGGCACTTTCGAGGCGAGGATGTCAACTGGTCGACCAAATCTCGATTGTATTGAGAGACCGGTTTGGCTCGCAACCAAGGGTAGGACGATCGACTCTCAAAGCCGTGCGGATTACATTGATCACATGGCCTATCCACGCAATTACCGAGTCCCAGACTTTGCCAAATTCTCAGGGGATGATTCTGTTACTACTTTAGAACACATCGGACGATTTATTACCCAATGCGGTGAAGCTGCCCAGTCCGATGGGCTAAGGATTAGATTGTTTCCGTTATCATTATGCGAATCGCTTTCACGTGGTTCATAAATCTTCCTCCAAATTCGGTCCACTTCGAGCGATTTAGAAGTCGATTTCATGAATACTTCTTCCTTTGAAGCCGGGAGCTCGAATCTCGATTTGAGCTCGGTCGACAAAAGTTCGGTGAACTGCCGCCGACTTCATAAGACGGTTTAGGAAGTACGCAACAGGTGCTTTAACGTTACTTTACCCGATGACCAATTGGCCGATTTAGCTTATCAAGGGCTAATTCCGCCGCTAAGGGAGGAGTTTGCTGGACAGGAATTTCCTGATCTAGGTCGCTTGCTCCATCGAGTATCGGCGCAAGAAAGCCGATATCCTGAAAGTAAGGACTTTAAAGAAGGATTTCAGCCAAATAAAGAGACCGCTGAAATAAACATGGTTGAATACAGCTCTAGTGAAGTCTCTAACGAAGATGAAGCTGATATCGATGCGGTTGAGTGGATCAAAGGCCCGAAGAAATCGCTTGTGTGTACTTGGCTAAAGCCGACGAAGAACAAAACTGAAGCCAAGTACACATTTAATGTGTCCAAGTGTGACCGTATCTTTGACTTATTGTTACAAGAAAAGCTAATACGGTTGTCAGAAGGACATGTTATACCGTCGGCTGATGAGATAAAGAAGCGAAGGTATTGCAAATGGCATCATTCATACTCTCATAATACTAATAATTGCAATATTTTTCACCAACAGATACAATCAACTATTGAAGACGGTCGGCTGAAGTTTGCAGAAGAGCCGACGATGTAGGTCGATGTCAATCTTTTTTCGATCAACATGGTCCACTGCTCAGGCAAAGGAAAGGAACCTATGGACGAAGAACCTAAGCCGATCCAACGGATCAACATTTAGTCCAGTTCGAAGAGTAGTGACACACTCAAAACTACGATCGGCTCGTTCCAAATAGAAGCCGATCAAAATGGCAAAAACTCGACAATTAAATCAAATGGAGAGCTGCAAGTCGGGCGATGGTATAAGGCTGAAAAATCTCCACGAAACCAGCACCCAAATTTGAGCCGATTTTGTCTCTAATACTTGAGAAATATGAAAGAAGAGGTAGTCGGCAAGGGCAGCGTTCTCATCGACCAGATAATTGGCCAAATAATTTGGAAAGAGCTCGCCGACGACCCCCCCAATGGACGTCAACATGGTGTTTACTCTGCCAGTCGAAGTTAAAATAAAGACAGAATCGGCTAAAGAGGCATTCATCCAGCTATGAATTGGCCGCACGAGGGAGCTAAGTGTGTATCGGCTACTTAATGTCCAATAGCCGATGAAGTACAAGCCGATGATGGAGATTTTTGGAAGATAACAAGTTATCTCCCAAAAATAGGGGGCATATGTTTGCACCCAAATTTGGCAAGTATGGTCAATATCGGCAAGTCCCAGGGCAACGAAACATGGAAAGAATATAACTTAGGAATATCTTGGAAAATCTGTTTGGAAGGAAGAGACCGACACGGATACTGCTCATCAGATTTGGAAGATCTTAATCGGTTTTGGAAGATAAGATGGGTTTGGTTAAGAATCAGACTCCTGAACCGATACGACGCCAAACTTGGAAGGATCAAGACGCCGATACGGATAAGATTTACAAAGAGTCCAAGGTGAATACGATCAAATCGGCGACTATATAAGAGGACCAGAGGCGAGAGGAAAAGATGCCCAGAGCCACCCAATCAACTCGCATCTACTTTATTTACTTTACATCAACTAGGGTAGCCAATTTAGCTTGTAATCTTTCATCTGTAATACTCTTTGATCAATCGAGTTGCGCATCGCCGGTATTGATCTCTGTTGCATTACACCTCCCTTTGGTTCATCTTTTTCTCCGATTTTGCTGCGCATCGCCTTTTTCGGGAAGAAGTGGCCTATTTATCCCGTCTAGTCTTTCCGCCTGGATCGGCTAGACTTACCGTTCGCTTTGATCGAAATCGACTTGCATAAGTCGATTAGATCCATTTATCTTCTTGCCGATTGCAAGGTCAAATCGGCTGGCACGCCTACACACTTGAACCCGGTGTTCGTCCGGTGTGTTGAGGCTGAAAACCCTCCGTCAAGTTTTTGGTGTCAACAAGCTTATAACATCCCCAATTTCGGGTTTCTACTCAAAGCTAATTTAAAATATTTAAATTCAAAATTTGGATCTTCCTCGGTATTATATTTAACCTGGCATCCATATCCTTCCAAAACTCGAGTTCAATTCTTTATCGTCCGCAAATTCAAAAATTCCAAATTTCGGTCCTTAATTGAAATTTCACCCGAGTTCCAAAATACTCCAAAAATCTCAAAATTTATAGAATAGGTTCCAAATATTCTAAAATAATTTTGGGAATTTTTTCAAGATTTATAGAATCCCTCTGGTATTTTATCTCTCGTGCTTTCATTAAGTCCATTTTTATTTATCCCAAAATTATCTAAATCCCAAAGTTTATCCAAAAATAGCGAAACCAATTTTATTGGGTTCCATTTTATTCTTTAGGATTTTTAGAATCTTTTTCGGTATTTTTGAATCTTGTTATCTATTTTATCTCGCGCGCTTTAGTTTTGGCACTGTTCATCTTCCTCAAGTGCACAGCCACTATGCATTTCTTGTTCCTTTGTAAGCTCCAATCTTCAAACCTTCATATCTTTCAATATACTGTGCCAAATCACGTGGGAGCTGAAGCATCACGACGGCGTCGTAATGGAGAACAAGTTCCAAGCTGTTACCCATCTTTAATCCGAACGAATCGGCCGCAATTAAGCGTTAATGACAATTTATTGCTCGGCCATTATCTCGGGCGTCTCTTCACCTCTCCAGATGTGTGAGTACTTGAAATGTGTGTATCGACGTTCTCAACCCCATGCTCACATTGCCCCGTCGGTCCAGTGCCGTTTCCCTTCCCAAAACTCGAGAAAACCCGATGCCCGGTGCACTCCAAAGACACCGGTGAGCCATCTTTTGCTCCGGTGAGTTTCTAGGTAAACCAACCGCGTCATTTTGTGCCATTTGCCTCCGTGATCATAGCCATTTAATCGGATTTGATTTTTGTTGCAGTTTGACCCCGAATTTCGAGTTTGTTCGTCATCGGTCGTCGCTCCGTTCGTCGTCGATTTCTTCCGTTTGGGTACGAACCAATTCAATTCCTTGCACCCATAGACTCCCCTTGATGCTAGCTATCCCGTGCTCACCTTAGTTTTGAGAAATTTCATGGTTTTGACCGTCGTGCCGTCGGCTTGTTTTTGGTCGTCGGTTTATGTCGCGCCGTTCCGCCCGCCCTGCCCGCCCCGGCCGCCGGCGTCTTGAGCCACGCCTTGCCGCATCCTGCGCTGCCCTCACCTTCCACCATGTCGCTTCGCTGCCTCCTGCGCCTCCTCTGCCGCCTACTTTGGTGGCCGCCGCCCACCGCCTCTGCCGCTCCCTTGTGCCCTCTGGTCGCCGCCCTTTTCCCCCTGCGTCGCCGGCGAGCTCCCTCCCCTTGGCCGGCGCTGCTCCCTCCTTGCTTCTCTATTCCATGGCCTTCTCTGTAAAACAGGCACACACGAGAACGAAGCACTGTAGCATCGCGATGCTACAGTGCAATTTCGCAATTTCGTGATTTTATTTCTTGTCAAACTTCCTTTGACCCGTTCTCCTCCATCCGAACTCGGAATCGAGTGATTCAAATTCACCTAAATTCATCCTCTATCTGCCAGTATTTTTATTATAATTTTTAGTTTCTGTTTAATTTATTTTATTCTTTTTGTGCACCGTTTTGCGCGTAGTCGAAGGAGCGATCGTTGTCGCTGACGAAGGAGAAGACCTTCAGTGCAGTGCGTCACAACTCGTCGATGAAGGCAAGTCTCCTTGACGCACGTTGATCCCATTGTTTGCAATTATTTTATAAAAAGTTTACAACTTGCATGGCTATTTATATAAAATGATGATGTTAAAATATAGGATGTAGTTATACCCATTTTGAAATGACATCCTTGCTGTTTGATTACCATGCTGTTGTAACCTTAAGATTCAATCATGAAATCATGTATCATGTGATTAACCTTGTTTAGTACGTTAGACTGTGCTTAGGATTAATGTTGATCAAAATGCCTATGGTGGGATAAATTCCAAAATGTTGTTGAAACGTGTTTTATCAAAACTGTAGCAAGGTGATTGCTGCTGTGATTGTAAAATAAAAATAAAATAAAAGTGGTTTAGATTGGGGCGGAATGGTTTGTTGGGTGGGTGCGGATGGAGCACTGGTTCTGGTTTGTGAAAGCCGTCCTAATCAATTTAAGGACCGACGCTTATGACTGTCCATTCTAAGCATTACCGTGCAACCACATGTCAATATGGGCTCTGACCTGGTTGAATAATTTGTAGAAACCTAACTTAGACTCACCAGATGGTGGAATGTGGGTGCCGGATGGAGGCAAGTCGTATTTTCCCACACGGCGCAAGAGGGGGCTTCTATACTGGGCAGATGGAACCCTAATAGTGGTGAAACCTCAGCGGGTGAGTCGGGTTAGGCGTATACATTGTAAAAGCCTTGTCATGATCTGTCTGTCGGCACACCAAAGGAAGTGTGTTAATCGCGTGGCACTAAAGAGATGATCATATCTTGTGGGTAAAGTTGTACACCTATGTAGAGTTAAAACTATTCGAATAGTCGTGCCTACGGTCAAGGGCAAAGCGAAGAATGCTTTCATACTGGTAGACTTGGTTTTGGTTTTTAAAATAACTGATGTTTTGAGATTCGGGAGTGGATGGAACTCTCGGGTGTATATTTGGCGGATTGAGCCAATCAGGTAGATGGAACCTGTTTTGATCATGACGGATAGAGTTATGAGTTGGTTTACCTTAATCTTTTAAATGTGGCGGATAGAGCCTTTATACTAGTGATAGTGGATAGAACCTTCAATAGAATATTAAATAATTCAATTGTTAAAATAATTGTTAAAACTTGCATTGTGAAAATTATTATTATGTATGGTTTGATGAAACTTGGCTTTATGCAAAAGAACCCTATTAAGCTTTTCCTTGGAAAGCCCTACATGTTGCATTTTCCCAGACTTGCGGAGTACGTTTGTACTCACATGCTACACAAAATTTTATCATCAGAGACCTTCCAAGATGCAGTCGAAGACAATGAGTTCTATGACGAGGAGTTCGTTGAAGATCGCCAAGATAACTAAGCTTGCGCTCCTAATCGTCGCCTGTGGTGTCTTTTGGGTTTTATCTTTTTGTTATTTATTTCTGCTGCTGTGAACTTTGGTCATGTGACCAGAAGATGTAATAAATAGCCATGTGGCTGGTACTTTATTTTTATGCTATTACTTCGTTCTGTTCTGGTTATGATTATCACTGCTTCACTGTGTGTAGTAGCAACTGATCTGGGACTAGTACAGAAATACACAGGAGATTCCGGATGGTAAATCTGGGGTCTCACATAGCTGTTGCACCGTCCTACGCGAACACATATGTTTTACTATTTTTGCGTGACACGATGTGGGACTAATAGGCTATGTTAACATATATGTCTAGTTATCACTGGGTCCTCCTCGTCATCGAGTTAGATGCTAGCAGGATTTTTGTCTTGGACTCGCTGAGAAAACAACTTAATCTGTATCAAAATTTTTGGGACATGATGAACAGGTAAACTCGATCGTTGCGTTATTGCTCTAGTAATATTTTATTCTATTGTATTTAAGGTTAATTACTATTTAAAATCATTCACAGGGCATTCGCACGATATTGCAAGAAAAGTCGTCAGCATCGTCCCTACAAGAAAGATTTCCAAATAATAAAAGACTTTCCATGCATGAGACAAGACCAGAGAAATAATTTATGTGCATACTACGTATGTACAAATATACATGCAATTGTCACGGAGAGTGTCGGCTATAACGAAGCCATAGTATATAATTACACATTGATGCCTACTTTTCTTTCATTTAACATCTATCATCATTAATTAAATTTCTCTTTTCTTCAATAACAGCGCTCCAAGATGAGAACCAATAAGTTACTGCTAACAGAAATTTTAGCAATTCAAGAGCAGATCGCTGGATTCGTTCACGATCAGATCATCAATCCAAACGGCGAGTTCCATGAGCAACTTTAATTCTACTGGAGTCGCTGAAAAACCAAAGTGACTTGATTTGAGTTTCCGCACGAGCAAGAAGGATTTGAGTTCATGTGGACAAAGTTGGCAGGGGATATTTCAATTGAACAGCTGAATCACACTGTGAACACCGATGTTTGCAGGTGCTGTGTGATTTCTCATGCCCCAAGGACATGGAAGACCCGACTTGCAATCACATTTGTTCAATCTTACCTTGAGCTTTTCCCACTGTGTAGTCCGATGATAATTGCTCCCAGGGGGATACTGGCTACATGGGAGCAGGAGTTGATACTTGTTCAGAATTTTCTCTTTTTTGTAAGTCCTAGTATGTATTGAATTTGAACCTACAATTTTATACATAGATAGAGTAATCTATGAAGTACATCTACAAATTTTTTCAGAATTCGGTTGTCACTGCCGGTTCGTCCAGGAACCGGTAGTGATATACATATATCACTGTCGGATTCTAGTGTGAACCGGCAGAAATAGTCGAATATCACTGCCGGGTTCTAGTGTAAACTGGCAGAGATAGTCGAGTATCACTGCCGGTTCCTGAGCCGGCAGTGATAACCCCGAGTATCACTGTCGGCTCCCATAACCGACAGTAATGGCGTGGACGAGCCGACAATGATAACTTATTCTGTAGTAGTGCATGTTCCTTCAACCCCTCTCACCCTTTCTTAATCCTCTTCCTCGTGCTCTTCAACTGCACCTACTCGGCCCACTCCCAACCACACTGGCGATTCGATAGCACCTCACCCAGGCGGATCTGGTTAGCTAACAACATGCGGTATAGGTTGAGAGTACAATGACAACACACACAAGACTTGTTCCTCCCGTCCACACCATCGTCTTCTCTGTCCTATCACTGAAGGAGCCATGTGAAGCCATGCCATGGCCGCTTGAGCTCTGTTGTGACCACCGAGCTCAAGATATGCCTCATAGCCAATCATAAAGATGATTATATTTCTTTATATTCATAATTAATTATTTTGTTCTTTAAATATTGTCATTATTATTTATTAGCAAGTATGTGACTTGTTCATAAAACTCTATATATCTTGTTCATGAAACTCTATATATGACTTTGTAATGGTTATTCTAAAGTGATTCTTAGTTAATAAACACACTAAGACACATATGAATAGACTAGTATATGTATTTGTTGATGACCATATTTCATGAGTCATAGATAAAAGAAATATCAAATCAATAATAGGAACATATGTTAGAGAACATGGAGTTTGATCGACCCACCTTGAAACACTGCAAGAACGTTGTAATTTTCTTGTCATCAGTTGGTCTCATATACATTGTGTATGCTATATCCTTAAACTTAAGGTTGGTGCATGTACTCGAGATGTGTAATGACTTATTTAGGGGTTGCCAAACGCTACTCCGTAACTGGGTAATTATAAAGGTAGCTTTCGGGTTTGGTATGAAGTATGCTGCGAAGCATAGTCGATCAAGATGAGATTTGCTCCTCCATTCAACGGAAGAGATATCTCTAGGCCTCTTAAGTGGTTGGATTTCGAAAATGCATGGCCATGCAACTCGTGGTTAAAGAGCTAACCATAGTTGGAGATTTCGAGTCACGTGGTCGAGAAAGAGTCGCTGAGCTAACTAAATAAGGATAGGATGTATTTGCCTTAAGTTTGGCCGATATCATGAGATAAAGGAAAATGCATATAACTAAGCACTGTTTAGGCTCATTCAATGTGATCTTTACATATACTCGAGAGTCGACATGTCTTGTTAGGGACCGCTACCAATTAATGGTCAAGTAAGAGTACTCGGGCCATATCTAGGTATACGTGAACTTATAGAATCGCACGCTTAAAGGGTTGGGACTTAATTTCGGATGATGATCCGAATTCTAATTGGTTTTAAGTTCCTAATGAGCCTCTAATGTAAAGTCTATTATAGGATATCTATTTAAAGGGAGGGGGTGCTAGTTATAGGGTTATGAGACATAGTAGGAATCGAAATTCACAGAATCCTAGCCGCCACCTCTCCTCTACCCGGAATCGCACAGCCAATGCTAGCATTTCGACGTGTGATGTTCTTACCCTGTACATGTGGATATCTTGGAGTGATGCTGCGAAGTTTCAATGCTAAGATGATCCGCAACCTGCGACGGTTACAAGGACCTGTTGGAGGAGGCGCGAGGCTAGTATGACTACATCTGCACTACTATGCTACATCGACTCTACTTCTGGTACGGAATTACACGTCAAGTGGTAATTCTGTAATCTATAACTTATAGTGGTTCATTGATTACACGGTAAAATTTTTTGATTTTACGCTAGAGTAGGCTAACCGTTCCCTAACATATGCCACTTGTTGCGTGAGTCCATAGTTAGTTATTCACAATCCAGTCAGGGGAAAGTTCCTAGCTGATCAACAGGCACTCGACGGAGGTGATCACTGGGAGCTTGTTGAATCCGTTTGTCTTTGCAACCAAATATCACCGGATTTTTAGAAGGTATCTCACCAGGTTAGACAGGAAGCATGGGATCATGGACCGCAAGTGAAGTACGATATGGTCATAGCAGTGGGGAGGTGTGCTAGGATGACCTCTAACATTTTCTTCCTAGAGCTCATATTAAATGTTGCAACACGTAATTAATTTTGTTGTTGGATTTCTTTTCTCCGCCATGCTCATTTAGGCTCGCCTCGCAGACATGCAAACTAAGAGTATTTATATTTGTAGTTTAAAAATAGTATCTATACCTTGACCTTGACAGAGAGACATCCGCTCATTGCACCATCCAAGGTAGCATGCTCCCTTCGGTCAAACATAGTTGTTATGAACTTTGACGTAGTCTTCAGAATACAGCTTTGAACATTAATTTTTATTATAATATATTTATAAACCTAATACATTTATAATATTATAAAAGTAATTTTTGAGATAAATATAATTTTTATATATTTAATTTAAATATTTAGAAAGATATTGATAGTCAAAGTCTAAAAGTTTAGCTGCCCTCTAGGTGTCGCCAACCGCGTTGACCACCTGGGCTGTTTCCATCTGCCCGCAACGGTTCAATTTAAAGAGTGTCAAATCCTGAAATGTGAATTTTAAAGAGTGTCATATTCTGAAATCTCTCTCAATTTAGTAGTATTTTAGTGGAGCAGTAGTTTACGGTAGCAAACATCTCTTGAGGCTTACGGATGTTGTAATAATGCAAGCGAAAACACACACCTGGAACTGGGAGCTCACTGAATCTTTAAGTGCAAGCGAGTTACCGGCCGTAGCAGAGAAGCCATGGACGCCGCAAGCATGCAAGAGCCACAGAAATCATTTTCAAGAAGCTCGCCAAAGCGGCCACACCATGGACTGGACAGGAAGTTTCCATCTCCCCGATGACGCCGATCGATCGAGCACATTTTTGGCAAGCGATCTAGTGTAACAATTGGTAAAAATCTAAACAGTTAAAAAGCCGATTAAATTTAGGGCAACACTAAGTCTAAACAATGATTAGGGTTGAATAGATTAAAGATAAAAGGTAGACTTTCTCAAAAAAGGAAATGGGCAGCAAAATCGAAAAAAATCAAACTTAGCGTAATCGAGAAAGATCAACAATCTGTGATGTGCAACTTTATTGATCAACACGAATTACAAGGAAGATTCTAAATTATAAAACTACTCCTAATCGATAGGAAAAAGTGAATAAAAGTATATGCAAGTTATTTGATTGGTTGAGTTGTTTTTTCTCGCTTGCCCTTGACCTTCAAGAGGAGAAACCTACTCCTTCCCCCTATTTATACTACTCTTGGGCCACCTACCACCCTTAGATAGGCCTCTCAACCCTAGAGCACTCCATCAAAGGCTAGGATTAACTCATTCACACAGCCATGCAGGGGCTAACCCAAAATCCACATACATAACGTGTTTTCTTGCATGGTTTTCAAGGCACACTAATTAGACCCGCTATCCTATCAACTAGACCGCGATCCGATGACCCTCATTGATCCGAGCAGCATCTAGCTAGTATCTCATTCGTTCCTTGTCTTCTTGGATTGCACGGACTCTGTTTCTGATCATCTTCCAGCGATCCTCGACCGTTAGGACTTCCGACGCTCCTCGCTTAGTCCCGGTCATCCTTCGCCTCACCATAACCTAGCACCATCGTCCTGTAACCATAAAAAATAAGAAAAACCCATCACATAGCAATGTCCAAAAAGATATGCAATAAACATTACAAAATCTTTAATTATATTAATCTCACTCAGAAGGACCGATGTTATCGCCCCAGGTCGGTAGCACCGCCCCTGGTAGATCGGTGCTACCGCTCCCAGGCCCGTAGCATCACTCTACCACAACATCATAAAAAACACATTTTCTGAAATTTTCACACCAGTCAATTGGGTCGGTGCTACCGCTTCACTGGTAGCATCGGGCTGACATAGCCGGTAGCATCGGATTGCCTGATCCCCTAAAATCACCCTCTTAGGTTTTTTTCACCTTTGCTCTGGGTGCGATGCTCTTTGCTTTCGTAGAATAACACCGCACTACCATGGCCGGTAGCACTGGAAAAGGCAGTCAAAACTCAAATTGCTTCAAATTGAAAATTCAATTCAAATCAAACTCAAACCAGAGTATACTAAGCTCAAATTTAGTAAATTACTCATCACAAATACGGGTTGACATCCACATGATCTTTCAATTCAGGCAGAAATCTCCAAGTTTATGTTAATATCGATCATAGTTCTATCTTTGACTTTTTCCTTTCTTTATCCAATATCGGTCAAAATATCTTTGTATCCTTGTCCTGACAATTTAGCCACACCTTGCCAAATTCTGGTGTAAACAACAGGCAACAGCATTGATTCATGCGCAGGCAAGCAGAGAAGAGAGGCGGGTGCGGGAGCACAACCACGATGGCAACGATTTTGTATGGGTGGAGAGGAGGGCAGCCACAGGACGGTGGGCATGAGCAATGGTGGTGTGGGTGAGAGAAAGGGGATCTAATTCGGGGGTAGCCAATTGGTGTATTTGTCGGTCTGTTGGGCAGTTTCGATAAAGCGATGAAGTGCGAGAGAGCCATCAATCGGCATTGAAGTTTTTGTGAGGTAGATGAACCATAATATCTTTTTTTTAAGTAGTAAAGATACTTACGGGATCATTCTTAAGCTGACCAACTCCTTTTGCCTTGGCCTACTGGCTCCCTTTGCTTGTACCTACTGTTCGTTATGTTGTTGTAAGACACTACCACCCACCCACACACAACGCTGCCACATGACCACTACCATAATATCACTGTTGGCACTTATTTTTGTTGAAGTATAAGTAAATTGCTCATATTTCCTCATCAGCTTAAGCTTTTAGATGAACTGGTTGGTGCATGCAACTCAATATGATATCAGAGTCAAGAGGTCTCAAGTTCAAGACTCGGTTGGCGTAATTTTAACAAATAATTGCAGCCTACTTCTATTCCACGTCCTAGGTCTGAGGGAGCATGCACGTGAGGGGAGTGTTGAAGTATAAGTGAATTGCCCATCTTTCCTCATCAGTTTAAATTTTTGGGTAAACTGGCTGTTTCATACCCTAAATTCTTGGTAAATTGGTAGAAAAATGACAAAATTTGTGGATTATGACTCTAACCGAGAATCGGAAGTTGTATTTTTGGAACTTATTTTGCAGAAATCACTTGGAAAATGCCAAAAATACATTATGGGCCATGTTAGGCTGAAGGCTAGTAGCAAGAGCCGGCCGACGCGGCCAAGAACTGGCCTATATGCTCACCCTCTCTCAGCATCAACTTTCAGCATCAACTTTGTCCGAACAAATATCTATAAACCTCTGGGGCCCATACCTCAGTCGGACAGGGCTGTATGTCATACACATGAGAAAGCCTCCTAGTTAGAGTCCAGCGTTGGCTTGGCTCACACAAAGCAAAGAGCCTAAAGGGGCACCCACTCTGCATGGGCTAGCACTAGACAGTAGAGTCCAGTGTAGCACTCCCTCCTTCTCCCCCATTATACACGGATTGAGATCCAGCGACTTCCTTTAGGACTGCAACTTAAGTAGGATCCTTATCCATTTTACGCACTATCCTATCTCATACACTTGTTGCAACAACTTGTAGTTAGCTAGCGATCTATAATTGTCTTGTTGCTGCAGAATAAAAGTAGGAAAATTATATGTGCCTCATGATAAATTAGAGATACATTTGTAACCAGTGGTGAATCCAGTGTTAGGGCGCCAGCCTCACCTCCGGCTGTCGACGGAACCCCTAGGATAAATTGAAATTGCATTACTAAGTTGCATATTTTTATCTATAGGTCAAAACAGTTGAATGGTCGATTGTCCTCACATATTTATGTTATTATATCCATTATCAAGGTACCACACTTGTTATATTTTGATTATCCACTTTGTTTCCTTTCTATTTATGTATGAATTTCGTGTTTTGTTAGCAATAGATCGGTAGATGTATTATTAGTATGTTTGTCTCGAGTTAGACCTTCGACATATGAGCCTCATCTCTATTTTCATCCTGAATTCGTCACTGTTTGTAACCGAATGGTATGCATGGAAAGAAAACAATGCACACAACGACTCTCCTCTGTTGGTTCGTTGTAGAGCGACTCACAATGCATTACATGCATAATTTAATAGCTTGATCTTCACAAAAGAGATAAATTACACCAAGAAGATTCTTGTGTCATCGTATCGTTTCAATTTCTATAAATACGTACTCCAATGAATATGCATGTATACTGGCGTACAAAATAGCATAACTCTTAATCGCCTATGGTACTATTCTCTTGACAATTATGCAACCTTTTTTTCGTCTCTTTTTTCCCACTTGCACCGCATCATCTATCACATCCAGGAGAATGTACCACAATAGTCAACTCAATGCATCCAAGCTTCGTTATAACAATTGTCCGTCGACGGTTCTTTCACCGTTGTTGCACACAACATATACTAAGCTCCTGTTTGATAGAGTTTTAGATCTCAACTCTATTTTAGATCTAAAGTTTATAGGCTAAAACAAAGTGAATTAAATTTATATTATTAGTCTAAAATGTAAACAAAATGACTCACCTAAACACTTTTAATATATCCACAACTCCAGCTCCATATATTTTTGGAGTTAGAAATATCCTGCTCTACCAACTTCATAGATTTTAGTGAAGCTTGAGCTATACCAAACACATCGGATATTGAGTTAACACGAGTACTTAGCTAGCTTTCGATAAGCTTGCATCAACCGCTTGCAAAGATGATATCACATGGATTCTCAATTCAAAGTGCACGAGGGGTTATTTCACCCGCTCAAATAGATATACAATTATACTTGTTCAATACATATGTTACCTCATGCCGTGGCATTGTTTTCTTTTTTCCTCAGTTGATAATATATGTACACACTGATCCTCATCCATATTGTTGAAATTTGTCACGATTTATAACTATTAATATTATTATCCTTAAATATTCTCTGGTCCTAGCAAAAAGGGTACTCAGACCCCGTTCGGTAGAGTTCCGGCACCTGGATACTCGTCTGAAAAGCCGGAGCTCTACCAAACTACCTCCGCTTCCTCTCGCTAGAAGTAGAATCAACACGGAGTGATTCTCCAATTTACACAAGATGCGAGAATCACCCTCCAGGTCGCTCCTCCACCTCTGACTCCTCACTGGGGCAATCTCCTCAATGCCGCCTTCGACTTCCCTTCCCCATTTGGGGCAGGGGAGCCTGACGCTGCCTCTGACTGCCCCTCCCCACTCGGCCCCAAGCCCGATGCAGCCATCCCCACCTCGACCCCGTCGTGCCGTCGTCACTCGGTCGGCCCTCGCCGTTGCTGTTGCCCCGACCCCATCGCGTTGAGCCCGTTGTGCCGCCGCCCCAACCTTGTTGCCTAGAGCTAGCACCGCCTCAACCCCGAGCACTGCCTGAATAGCCGCTTGGAGCGTCGTCGTCTCTGCCTGGAGCCGCTACCATGGTATAGGTCACCTCAGATCAAAATTCTGCTATTTCTTCTCTCTAGAATCCCTCTTTCAACCAAACAGTCTCTTAAACGGCTTTTGATTCTTTAGAAAAATCAAAATCAAGGAGAATTGGAGCAAAATCAGAAAGAAGTTGAAGCCAAACCCTTAGCGAACGGGCCCACAAATCTCAATGCAGTAGTATTGATTGCGCGCGGCCACAGAGAATCCTGTGCTTCCTCGTCGTCTACAAATACCCTCCCGCTCTCAGCTTCCTCGCTCTCCCTCCCACTCGCCTCGCCATTAAACACACACGCTCCAGAAATAATAATAAAAAACAAACCAAAAAACTGTGCAATTTTTTTCCTCCCCTAATCGACCCTAAATCCTTCTTCCTAAACCTTCCCCATCCACGAATTCCTCCGTCGCAGTCGCCCCAGGTTTTTCCCAGATTTTTTCTCGATTTTTCGAGGCATTTTTTGGGCCATTTAATCGCCATTCGCGTGCGGGTTAGGGTTTGCGGGGATGAGGTTGCACGAGGAGGTGTTGGACGAGGAGGGGGAGGAGGAGGAAGCGGCGGTGGCAGCGGGGCCGCTGTCTCGTGTAGCGCAGTCCCCGCCGCCCGCCGCATCGGCTGGGCAGCGGCTGGTGGTGGGGTATGCGCTTACCAAGAAGAAGGTGAAGAGCTTTCTGCAGCCCAAGCTGCTCGCGCTCGGCAGGTAACTCTTTTTTTAAAAAAATAAAGAAATGCTCTTCTGATCCGCGCGAAAGCTGTAATATTTTCTGTGGTTCTCTGAGGAGGCGTGTGATGAGGGATTTGATTTGAGAGAGAAAAAAATACTGGATTTTAGTTTATTCTGGACTAAGGAAATTAGAAGAATGATGGTGGGTTTTGGGAGAAGAGTTGTCTTTTAACCTCTGGTGTGTGGTGTGCAATGTTGATCGAATCATGATTAGATTGTGCTGTTCCCTTGGCCCATTTCTGATTAAATTCTTCAAGGAACAGAGAATTTTGATCCAGGAACCAAGAATTAGGGAAGTGATTTGATTAGAGGATGACTTTATCTGTAAGGTCGGGTGGAATTGGATGGAATTTAATCACTGCTACTTGCCAGATCAGTATGTAGTGATCAAATCGGAGTCTTATGATATTTTGGGAGGTTAGTGGATAGTGAGAGTGGCTCCTGTATGTGATATGGTAGCTAGAATTGGTCTTATTATTTTACTACTTCTGGAAGGAAACTGGCAGGTATGCGTCTTACTTATGGCCTCCCGCAACCAGTAGCCCTCGTTACGTCTGTTGTGTTGACTGCTTATGATAGCTTATTGTTGTGTCAACTTGGTAATATGGGTATTTTTATACGCAAATCTTTCTTGGTTGGTATCTTTGATTTCTGAGTTTTGAATATTCTTGTGGATAAACACATCACATGTCTTAGGTTTTTAAGATCACCACAGATAAAAAAATTCGTTCAGATTGTTTCACAGAAGTCTAATCATTTCCTTGAATTAACCTTCACACTGAATTAAATTAAAATATCGATATGTAATATGTTGAGTTAACTAAGAGTTGATACATGTTCTGTCAACATAGAATGGAGAAAAGGAAATTAAACGAAATGTAACAAGGACATTTTTTTAAGCATATTAGTATACTTTTTGCATGCTTCACGAGTATTGTCAGAAACTGACCTGTGATGTTTATTGTTCTAGATTTCTGGTAGTCTGTTTTGTATTTTCTAATAAATGCTTTTTAGTTAAATCTTCTCAGGTGAATTTTGTAATTTGTTTCGATTAAAAACTTAAGCTGTTTCAAGTACCCGATAAAATGCCCTTTTCTCTTCAGTGCTTTTTTGTAGCGCCATGTGTTGATCGTTGAAGTGATTATGTGCCATTCTTCTCAATGCTTTCCATTTAGTCTGAATTTCTGAAATGTGCTTGGAGTTTGATATTTTGCTGCAAGGTTCAAGTTACTAAGTGTTCTGCTCAAACTTATGATGTCTTGTAAAGAAAGTTTTGGTCTAGAAGATTTGCGCGAATTAGTAGAACAATTGACACCAATTCTGAGGTCTATTCTTCACTTTAGTTTTCATAATTGAGTACTAGGTTTTGTTTCTCCTAGGTAGCACATAACTGCAATGTTGGCCCCATTGACAAGTATTGAGTTTGTTTTGCTCTCTAAAGGAAAGGCAGCATCCCATATTCTAAAGTTTTCAAAATCATGAATCCACTCCTTTGTTATTTGCAATCATAATGTGCTACCTTATGAACTTGAAAAGGGGAAGCAACGGGCTGGATGCTAATGCTGTTACTTGTTAGCCTCTAGGAAATTGAAATACAGGGTCAGTGTTTAGATAACATGTAGAGGCATGAAGTGTTCTTGCAGCAGATAACATATGTCGCTGGTTTAGTTCGCACAGCATGCTTGGCTATATTTGTGAAAATACGAAGTTACTTAGTCAAGAAGGCCTATAGTAAAACTTCCAGAATATAAAGCCAACGTGCTACTTCATAGATATAAGAACATACCAGAGTGCAAAGACCATATAATACTTTCATTGTTCAAATTCTAAGCCCATTGAAGATGATTGACAGCCCATTTATTCATTAATTCACCCCATGTGGCAGACTTGAGCATGGCAAATTATTTGCTTTTTGTTAGTACTGTTGGCGTGTATGTCAAATCTTGGAGAAGGAATTCAAAATGGATGATGGCTAGAATATGCAATACATGGCCGTACGAACCTTAACATCTATTTATATTGAACCACTATATGCACTACGCACTGTAATGTCTTTAGCAGGCCACTAAGGTGGTACAGTTGTACTAAGATGTTACAGGCTTACAGCAGCTGCTATGTAATGGCTGAGACGACCTGTCTGCTACAGTGCACTATAATATGCTATTTAAAACAATGATTAGGATGATTGCTTCTCAATAAAAAAATTGTGTTGATGTTATTTAATGATTGTATAGGGAATCGGGTTGCTGGGGTACAGGTCCTATTCCTGTCTTTATGTATTAATATTTCTCTTCTTTTTTTTTGTCTCTGTTAGAACTGCTGCGTAATTATGTTACTGTCTAATTCTGGGTGAAAGGTGTTGAGAGTTTATTTTTCTATCTAAAGCAAGGGACCAACCGTCATTCATCTCATTCCACTCTCAACCCAATCAGCTACTAGAGAAACCTTGTGACACGTTTCTAGAAGTTTTGGTAAGCAGGATATTAATTGATTAGTGAGGTCTAATTACTGAGCTGCAGTAATTGATACCTGCTAGCTTGATCTGTTACATATGGACTTAGGAAGTAGGAGCAACAATAGGGATGCTGAAGTTGTACTGATAAGTCTCTAGAAAATTAAATGAGGCTGATTTTTAAGGAAAAATAAGTACTGAGCTAGTAATTTCCTTCTAGAAATGATTGCTTAAGGAAGCACAACAATTTGAAATAATGATTTTGCATTTGATTGCTGTCATTCTGTCGTGAACTCATTGTTTTGCTTTAAATATGATGGATCCTCCTTTAATTGTTGCCCTAAAGATCATTGTGTTCATTAAATTTCAGTCCACACATTTCAAATTCTAATTTATGTTAGCTACTGGCTGTAGACATAAGTGGTATTCAAGGTATTCCTTGAAAAAACAAGTCTTAATATTAGTTAGAGCTTATGGTATGTCTGGTAAGTTTTTCAAATTGTATTTCCCAAGTTGTCTGTGAGTTCACTGAAATCAGTTAAGTACTTCCCTTATATGGAATATGTTCAGCTGCAAAGGGATTACCCATGCTGCTTTGCAAAGTATAAATTCTTATTAGTATTAATTATAGTATGGTCTAGTGCATTTCTTAACCAACATAATTTCATCTTGTTGCTTTTGAACTAATCCTGCTATCTCTTATCCAGTGCATTACGACCAGTAAGTATGCTTCTGCTCTTGACAGTCTTTTCTATATGTCAGTTTGACGAGTTTTTCCTCATACTGTATTTGTTCAGGAAGAAGGGCATTAATTTTGTGTCAATTGATGAGACTCGTCCTCTTTCTGAACAAGGCCCATTTGACATTATTTTGCACAAGGTCAGTCGCCTGTCTTTCTTGACATGTATTAAATCAAATATTTGATAATGTAGTCACGGATATTCCATATGTTAAGTAGGTTTGTTAAACAGCTGTGCACTTTTCGGTCACCTGCTTAATCTTTTAAGAGAATAATTGTGCATTCTGCTCTCGGTTTCAAAACTTTGTCAATTTACTGTGGTGCTCCTTAAGATTTTCGTTTCTGATTGAGTTTTTTGCTTTCTTTTTATCAGCTTACTAACAAGGACTGGCAGCAAGTTCTCGAGGTAGGCCCTGAACACCAAAGCAAAACCTTCTGATGTGCAATGGCTACACCTTAGAACAGACTTTACTTACTGTAGAGCTACTAACATGAAACACATTCCTTATATAGTTCTTTTTATTTGTAACCATGCGGGTTAGCACTATGCTTTATAAATCCTGTTCGTGACAAATTTAGCACTTAGGACCTGTTTCATTGGAAGCTAACTTTAGGCGTGTTATAGATTTTTAGACGGGTGTTTGATTCGTTTCGTCAAATGTTCCATGCGTCATAGACTTAGTTTTTTGCTGAACTTTGCCATACTTGTGGCGTTGAATTTTGTTGCCATAAAAAGTGTAGTAAGTCATCTGACTAAGGTTAGTTGTGGCAAAATTAGCTCCAAACCAAATAAGCCCTTATTGTAATTCTTAGATTTTGATCATTCTAAATGTACAGTGACCCCTCTATTGCATTTTGTTCTGCTTATCTTCTTAACCTCTTTCGTGCTCTTGAAGGATTATCGTGAAGAGCATCCAGAAGTGACGGTCCTTGACCCACCAAATGCTATCCAGCATTTGCATAATCGCCAGTCGATGCTTCAAGAAGTAGCTGATTTGAACTTGTCCAACGGCTATGGTAATTTTAGTAGATATTTATTTAATATTAACATCCTTATACCTTCAAAGTGGTTTTATGATATATGTTTCCATGTAGTTGTTATCCATTCATAGGTAAGTTAACCTTTAATACCTAGTGATCCAACTTCTGTACCCACCAGATTACCATGTAGTATAGTTACCAGAAATGCGGTTCATCTGAGTCGCGGTATGGGATTCGGGTTCGTGGTTCACCACTTTTTTCTTCCAATTTCCACTGCAAACACGAACTCCGTACTCTAAACCGGTTTGCGATTTTTTTTGGGGGGGTGGGTTTACAGGGAATTCAGTAACTATGCCATGTAGCACAGTAATAGTTGTAATAGTGATCCTAGAAAAGAGCCTTTGTTCACAGTGACAGCATAGAGACAAGAAGTGTGTGATGGCTGATGTGCTCTCTCAAACTCAATTAATATTAGGTTAATTCCAAAATAGTCAAAGTCTTATTTTTTTGAACTTTTTTTTTGTATTTTTGGGACCTTAAAGATAAATACCTAGTTTGCTAGTACTAGTTTCTTGAACGCTCAAAATAGTTTTTTTAGCATTCTAAAAATGTAAAACATCAATCTGAATAATGGCATATAGCTAGGAAGATGTGTAGATTTTCATTTAATTATTTCTTGTGTTCAACTATTTCAGGTGATGTTTGCACTCCACGACAGCTGGTCATCATGAAAGACACATCTTCCATATCAGCTGCAGTTGCCAAGGCTGGGCTAACCTTGCCCTTGGGTGAGTTATTCACATCTTCCAATTATGAGCTTATTACCTTTCAAAGGGAAGTAATGGAAATGGTTCAGAGGTTCTTTCATTCTGTTGTAGCTCATTCTAGATGTACATTTAGAATTTTACTGTGGTCATGCATGGTAAGTTGGAAGAGAAGTTTTAAATGGTAAATAGGTATTATGCTTAGGAATTTTCGGGATGTCCTAGAATATTTGTACTTTGTACTAGTTACATTATGTTCATGAAAATTTATATGTTGAGTTAAATGTGGCCTAATGTTAAGATGCGCTAAAATTAGTAACTGCAATTTCATTATTATTAGATATGAATCTGCCTTTGGTGATATTCTATTTATGTACACAATTTTCCGTCAGTTTTTTTTTTCCTTTAGGAACTAGGCTTCCTGATATTTCTTCTGTAATTTGCTTCATGTGCTTGGTTGCTATATGCAAAACATATCCTTCAATCAGGAGAGTCTAGATATTTTATCACAATTACAAAAGAAATTAGGATTTTTAAAAACCTTTTGCATGGCTATTGTAGCTCTTTAGGGGTTTAGTCAATAACATGTAAATTTATTCGATCTTATGTTGAAAAATGCTTTGTATACTCGGTGTTAAACTGTTACTCCCTCTGTTTCACAATACTTGGCAGTTGGCACTTTTAACCAAGTTAGTCTTCCCTAAATACTTGGCACTTTACACATCCCAGTGCAAATTTTACCATTTTGCCTCTATGGAGTATGCCCTCCTTGTTATTTGTGCTTCTAAACTTTCTCTCTCACATCTTTTTTACTTGGGGGGCATTTTGTCCCAAATCCACTCAGAAAATGATTGCCTACATATGTGCACGTTGGTCAAAAGTGCCAAGTATTGTGAAACTAGGGGGTGGGGTGAAGATGAGGCTGGTTGGACTTGTTTTTCAGTTTCATCTCTCCATTTATTTCAGCTTTAACTTGCTATTTATTCGAAGTTTATCTGTTCGTCATACACTACATGTAACCAGTTCAAAAAAGGACGGTAAAATCCTCCTGGCATGTTTGTGATGTGAATAGTACTCCCCTTTGTGCAGTTGCCAAACCGTTGGTGGTTGATGGAACATCAAAATCTCATGAACTATCTCTTGCATATGTGGAGACATCACTGTCAATGCTTGATCCTCCTCTTGTTCTACAGGAGTTTGTTAACCATGGTGACTTTTGATGCTCGTTCCATATGTATTTGTAAATGTTTGATCTATTCTGAAACCCCCCACCCAAAAGTGGAAATCAAAGATCTGAGTTTGTCGTCTGTACAGGTGGGATCCTATTTAAGGTATACATTGTTGGTGAAACAATAAGGGTTGTCCGCCGGTTTTCTCTTCCTGATGTTAACACCTATGACTTAGGAAACAATGATGGCCTCTTCCGGTTCCCAAGAGTTTCCTGTGCTACAAATAGTGCAGAAGATGCAGACATTGACCCTTGTATTGCAGGTGAGATTTCTGTGCTGATGCAATCAATTTAACTATCCCTTTCGGTTTAAACTATTGCAACTTATTTGCTTCATGGGCGCATGAGTCCTTTTACTTGAGGAGACATTTGGGTTATTGGACCTTCTGTATAGACTATAGTACACTCCGCTGAACAAGCTATTTGTCAATTTGGTTAGTCTATTAAAAAAACTCTAGTGCTGAGGTTGTTCAATCTCACATAATAGATGCCCACTTTCTCATTTTCGTGTTAATCATGTGTTATTGAACAAAATTAATGCTGTCGCATACAGAACTTCCTCCAAGGCCACTTCTAGAGAAACTGGGCAGGGAGCTTCGGCATCGACTGGTATAAGTAAATTTCATTCATGTTTACCATGTGCGACACTAGCATTTGTTTTATCTGACATAGTAAAAAAATTTCAGGGTCTTAGACTGTTTAACTTAGATATTATTAGAGAACATGGAAGAAAGGATCGGTACTATGTCATTGATATCAACTATTTCCCTGGTGAGTTGCACTTCTAGACTTGTTTGTTCCCATCTATTCCCTTTACTCATACTCACTTGTTGCACCAAAATTCTTTCCCTGATTAGGGGAGTAATCATGGTTTAGATTGGATTATGGTCGAAACATGTATAGCCAATGTTTGTATAGCAACTAAGAATAGTTTCTCTTACTGCATCTTTATAATGGTTTTAATGCATCACGTTATGTGTATGTGTAGTTATTTAGCTACAGACGTACTTATGGGTGAAAGTAGAACATATGTAGAGCACGAAGGACAACATGATGTATATTAGGGATTCACAAGGATGGCTTCATAATTCATAAATAGTTCTTAAATTTTTACTGATCAACATCAGTTTACCACTGTGCTATTGCATAAGCTGCTTTCCTTTTTTTACTCGTTGAATTATTCTGGGTTCAAGTTATAGTGCATTTTCTCAACGGTCAATATTAATTACTTGTAATTTGTTACCTAACCCTTATGTTGCTATTCAGCATCGTGTTCTCTAATTGTTCTACTTTGAACTCTGCAGGATATGGGAAAATGCCAGGCTATGAGCACATATTCACTGACTTCCTATTAGGCATTGTGCAAAGCAAGTACAAGAGGCGTTTAAGCGGGTGCTGAAGTGTAGAGAAGCTTTGCTGAGAGCGAGAACATTTAACAGGTGCCATCCATGTAGTTGTGGCAGCTAGATAGATCTTCCAGTTTGTACATATAAAGGGGATGTTGTTTGCTTGAGGCTATGAGGCTTCAGGAGGCACAACCGGCTGTTCCTTAAAATGGGTGTGTGGGGCCAGGACGGTATTAATAAGAAAAGAAAAGAAAAAAAAAATAAAGGGTTGGTCGCCCTGTGCCCGGCCTGTATTTTGTGACACCTGGCATAACAAAGGGCCCGAAATGTCTTCTAAAAACAACGATAAAGCAAAAATAAGTCGAGCAGTGTTTCAATGCATTCACTACTAATACAAGTTGTATAAATTTTGAAACAAATGAAAGAGTAATTAATCACTATCTACCATTCATTCATATTTTAATAATTGTGCGACTGTTAAAAGAAAAAGCATAGAACCACATCTCCTATTGTTATTAATGCAATACAAATGCTCATGCATATGTTTTATCATCTCTTTCACTTGTATCGGTGTATTGGAGTGCAACATCCGTTGGTGTCTACTTAAGCCTGCTCTTTTCCTAACAGGATCTTAAGTTCGTTCTCTTTTATGCGGGGATCTTGTATCTACTCCTGTGGAGTACTTATTACAGTAGATCTTACTCTTCTCACTTCTGTGGGTAACTCACACAAACTAGGTTATATATGCCTACATAGGTCATCTATTTCTATGTCTTGAATGGATATGGTTTCATAATTTTCCTTTACTCCTCTATTATTAACATAAATAATCATATGAACATCATGATAGACACATCATAAGCATAAGGTATGAAAACAAACAAATCATCTACCGGTCTACTATGCACTTAACTATGTTGGAAGACTCGTTGGACGGTGGTCAACAACCGAAATGAAGCATTGGAACCTGTCAGCAATTATGATATAACATCTCAATGCCCATGCCCAACCACAATATCAAATAAGACTGCATACTCCTATTCTAAACACTATAAAAAATTATCTAACTTTTTCCTAGTCATGACCAAAATTTAATTCGATAATTTACTAAGCATAATATGCATAAGAACACAACTGCGATCAATAGTAACTAATTTATGGACAATAGCAATTCTAGTGACATAACTTTTAAACCACCGGTTCAAATCCACGGAAAGTTGAGACAAATATCTACAATTTTCTTGATATGCAAAAACCTTAATTACACAATGTTATACTTTTAGTCTATGAATTACCACAATAGCGTCTAGTCGCCGCGATTTAGTGGGCAGGGAGATTGCAAATAATATAACTATCGATCTAACTGACCAAATTTCATGGTTAAGCCCTCTCTGGAAAGATAGTCAAATTATCTAACAATCTCTAGAAATCTCTAGATGGTTATGAACCCAAATTACTCAAAGAAGGAACCTGCAATGGCCATACATCTAACTGCCCATGAACCCATCTATTAGTTAGGGTTTCGGCGATGTCTAGCCTTTACTCTCCCATGAAACCTACTAAAACAAATGCACACACCCATATTTTAAATTTAATTTTCAATTTCAAATTCAATTAAGGCTTAGGGTATTACATATTCCGTAATTAGTTTAGCAATAGCCGAAAATAAAATTATAAACTTAATTCAGTTTATTTTAGTCTACAAGTTTCAAATCTGAGGTGGAGTTAGGATCTAGAGCTATGCCAAACAGAACTTTAAGAGGAATACAGTAGCTAGGTTGCAAGCAAGCTGTACTGATGTCATCGTTGGCTGCATGTTGTGTCATTAGTCTGATCTGATGATGTGTACTGCTAATTGGAGTCTTGAGAGGGGAAAGAAATTAATTAGGGATGTAACTCTATTATTGCCCATGTTGTATTGGAGTGATGTATAGTTTCCTCGCTTTCCCGACACAAGGAGATGGATGCCCTGAGCTCTTTGCCAGCAGTAGGGACGGCCTTTAGCCCATCATCGATCCAAGCCCCAAATGCAATATTTACATAGGCCCAAACCAAAACAGATTCTTCGCTGGCAAAATATATACCAAGTGATATGGTTGCTTATGTTCATTTTTTCCTGGAAACTGTGGTTTCTGTCTGATTAAACAGCAAATATACTCTATAACCAAGAAATTTCCTCGCCAATCACGATGTGGCTCTCAATTCCCACACTCACTGGGGCTCAGCTAGAGTGGATCAAACTTTGCTGAAAATGCAAACAACCAACTTCGATGCGATGCAATCATGCGAATATTGACCTCTGGGCCGAGAAAGATGTGATCACTGATCAACAACTAGGAGTACATGTATCTAACATTTGTTCTAAGCACGCTCACTTCTCTCTCAGGATGATCACTGCAACACTACTCTGGATTCTTGTCCTTAATTTCATGCCTCCTGCAGTAGTGTCCTGCTCTTCTCGTCCCACTTCATCCAAAGCATACAAATGTTAAATAAAACCTGCGGCCTATCAGGATTCGTTATATAACACTCATATCACGAAACCTACTTGCTTCTGAAAGCCAGAATTTTTCAATCGCACGGTGATTGCGGAATGATCGTTCAGGATCGCATAGATCTGGATGACACTAGTGAGGTCGTTTGTAGTTAGGAAAACATTAGCTATATCTGCATGTTTTAAGTCAATCGTTTTATTTAGCTCATCCTGTAAGATAAGATCATTATATGGGTGACTCACTAGAAGCACTTCCTTAATTTCTTAGGTTTTCGTTTCATTTGCAAGCAGCAATGCTTCTGGCCTTCGATTTCTTTGCTTCTGCTCTCCCTCATTTGATTGCTATTGCAACGGCTTGCAAACTGTACTCTGTGATTCTGAGAAACAATTCAAAACTAAATAGCGATTAGGGAGGGTTGAATAGGAGCCAAATAAAAACTTTTCCTCCAAAAGTATCCAACCCTCTTCTGTAAAGCCAACAAAAGGAACAATGAATCCAGTACTGCATAAAAGAGTATTGTAGTTACTTTCCTTAAAACACCAATCAAAGTGTTCAGCCAGATTAGTACTGGATAGATGTCTAAAGCTCTCAGATAAACAACAAAAACAGCACAATCTCAAAAACAAGAACTGAGAATCTTGATCTATTTTTACTTGTGGGGTATTAACGATCAACAATGTTGGATCAACTCTCACACGTCCTAATCTTGGCACGATCTACTCCCAAAACAAAGAGAACGTGATTTATTAAGGTCTATCTTCGTGCTACAGTAGATTAGTTTATAATCAAGAACTTAGAGAGAGGAGTTGCTGAGGGGTTAAATGATTGATATGTGTTCTAGAGATACATCATCCATCAATCTCTCATCCTTGGCTCAAGATCAAAGAACCAAGAGAATGGAGGAGATGATTGTAAACAAAGCAAAGCAAGAACTAGAATGCAAGCACAAATATGAATAAGATTCTTGCACTGGAACTATTTATATCTCTTGAAATGATGGTTTACAAAGTCTCATAACTAGGTAGTCAAAAGCTCAGAGAGCATTAGGATACCAAAATCCTTTGCAGAACACACCCTGGGAGAGGCACCCCTCCCCCTCTATTTATAACACTATGGGAGTAATCTCCACCCTT
The DNA here is from genome assembly GCA_036346375.1 of Guadua angustifolia. Classification (NCBI taxonomy): domain Eukaryota; kingdom Viridiplantae; phylum Streptophyta; class Magnoliopsida; order Poales; family Poaceae; genus Guadua; species Guadua angustifolia. The sequence goes on along the minus strand of CM070503.1, from coordinate 63,178,319 downwards.
AGATGATCTTTTTGAACTTCAAGAAACCTCATTAAGGATGCAGATTCACTTCTACTTTATGCATGGGCTAACATGAAACCTAACAACATCACGGGTTTTGACCACACCCTTTAGCACTAACTTAGCCTCTACTGCATCCTCAAACACTTGATCCAATGATCCTCCTTCGCTTGAGTAAAGCTCACGTTAGCATCTCGGTCATTGGCTTCACAATGACGGCTTTGGTTTCCTTGACCGTTCTGAACCCCAACTCCTCTCTAAGTCTTGTCCCAGTCCATACCATTGCCCACCATGTCCATCACTAATGCTTCATGCTCTGGTTCCTTACCTTTCCAACTTGCAACCACCTCCTGGTTTCAATCATTTTCTAGCGTCCTTTGACCATTCTAGACCTCAGCTCTCATAGCCTAGTCCCGGTCTCGCCTTCACCTCACCATGACCTAGCCCCCAGAGTCCTACAACCAACACAGACAAGAAAATCATCACATAGTAATGTCCAAAATCATATTAGAAGATCCCACCTTGGATCATATAGCCTGTGACCACCTTAGATTGTGACCACTCAAAGTCACACTTGGTTGTGACCTCTTAAAACCACTCTTACAGAGGTCTAGACCACTCTTACAAAGATCTAAACCATTCACACAAACCACCACTCTTACAGTTGTCATTACCACTCTCACTGAGGTCCTTGTAGGTCTAGACCACTCTTACAGTGGTCACGACCACTCTTACAAAGATATTTAGTGATCTAAACCACTTTCACAGTAGTCTAAACCACTCCTATAATGGTCGTGGCCACTTTCACAGTGGTCACGACCACTCTTATAGTCATAGAGATCTATACCCATAGAGGTACTTAGAGGTCTAAACCACTCTTACAGTGGTCATGACCACTCTAGGGACGATCTCACTAGTGGTCACAAAGATCACTACCATTGCTTGGGAGGTTACGACCACTCTAGGAATAACCTCTCTAGTGTTCATAGAGGTCACAATCACTCCTATTGTAGTCATGACCACTCCTTGGGAGGTCATGATCACTTCCGTAGTGGTCATGGCCATTCTAGGGATGACCTCTCTAGTAGTCATAGAGGTCACAACTACTACCATAGTGGTCACAGCCACTCCCTGGGAGGTCACGAGTGAACTAGGGACGACCTCTTTGGTGGTTATAAAGGCCACAACCACTCTAGAAAGTATCACTCTAAGCAAGGCTAAGACCTCTTAAATCTAATTGTCCATGACAAAGCAAGCTCAAATCAAACTCAAACCTAAACACCACAGGCTCAAACACAGTCAATTACTCATCACAAATATGGATAGATCACTACATGGTCTCTCAAAACTATGTACAATTTATGCACTAACTAATAACCATCTCTTGTGAAACTAGCTTTGAGTATATCATGGAAATTCTACTTGTATTTGAGTGAAGTATCAGTAATCAGTTTTGAGATCGGTTTGGGGTCCGATTTGTTTTGAAGCGGCAATAGAGGCAGCTACCGAAGGCGAGTGGTAGACAACATTGCGGGAAGACAAATAGTAGTCAGCTAGATGGTAGAGCAGAGACAACAAGCTCTCCTTCCTGGCACATGGGAGGAGCTCTCTCGAGCGATGCGGTTGGAGCTTGTGCGGTGTCGTGGGTGGCGGTGGTGAAGAGCACGAAGAAGACGTTGAGCCACTGATAGTGGAGGCTGTCAGGCAACATGCGAGGTCAACAGGATGTAGCCAAAGATAGTGCGAAGAAGACAGCAGTTGAGCTCCCGGGTGACGAGATCTTCTTCCTGGTGGTGGAGGAGACGGCAAAGAGGATGACATGGGGAGGAGCTACGCCGTGGAGGTGGCTAGACTTGGAGAGCTCTACCTGCCAGCATGCATAGGAGAATGCTCGCTTGTTGAGCACCTAGACACTGATGACTCCTTCCCCCTCCATAGCTGCTAGGTGGATCCGGCCAAATTTGCGAAGCAATCCACAAGTAACCGAGGTGGCTGCCCTCGAGAGTGGAGATGGCTCCTCTCAAGGGCAGCAACAGCAGACGTACGCAGGTGGTAGCTAGGATGGTGCAGGTGCAACGCCGATAAAACCCTAACCCTAAACCTTGCTCTGATACCATGTTATGAATAGCACTTGTACATGTATTCATCATGAGACCAATAGCTGAGAATATATGCATCTACATGAGAGTATAAAAGGAAAGTCTATATAAGGTAATATCTATACAAGATAATATATAATACCAAGAAAGGTTCCATGTGTATACAGTACTAGATCCATGATCAGTAGCTAGTATGTGCATTTACAACATTGATAGTATATCCATACACAATATTATATATATGATAGTGAAAGATAATTATACAATAATGTCTTACAAACTAGAATAAATTGCATCGAAAAATACATAAGTCTTGGGCATAACCCTCAGGCAACTAACAAGGATAAACCCTTAGAAAGGCGCATATGCGAAATCCCTGTAAACTATGTTATAGAATGAATCGTTGAGATTTTCCGGTTCTTCATCTACTAAATATCAACAACAGTAAGTCTAAGTACTTTTCTGCTTAGCAAGACTTGTAGTGAAAGTATAGTAAATGCAGGCTATATCAAGTAAAAAGGCTACTAAGTTTATTTTTGCAAAGAGCAACATTGAACATGGATAACAAGTTTAAATTGTAAGTTGTATATAAAGAGCATTATAATCAATATGAAAATAATAGTTATGAGAACATAAACATAAGCTCATAGTCCTCCATGATTGTGAATATTGTACCATTTCTTTGCTAATTCCCCAATTTATATTCTGAAACAATGACTCCTTAACAAATATTTCCAATTTAATTCTTTTGTGAAAATATCAAAATTTCTAACTAGTATCAGTGCATCAAGTCTCCCATAATTGTGACAATGACTTTTTGAAAAGTTTTACGCTCTGTAGAGACATACAGTTTACCTAGAAGATTTTACCAACTTTTTTTGCCAAGCTATTAACACACTTTCTTTGGTGTGAGGTAGAGAGATTATGACATAACCATTACATTTTTTAGACCTAACTTTATACCATTCCGGTGATAACAAATCCTTACTATAGCGGCAAAAGATATTTGTACAATCACTATATGATTAATGGTTATACACCCCAATATCCCACTTCTCCCCATAGTAAGACGTATATCGTTGCATCAGTAGGCGTTATTCCCAACACCTCGGTGTGGGCACCCCTTCGAGCAATCCATCCCAAAAAGCCCATACTACTTTAGCCTTCTAATGAGCAATGTTAAACATAAGTAACTTAATAAGTTAAAGAATTCTCCCAAGACGGTTATACGCGGGTTTCAAATTGAGGAGGCATGAAAAATCTTATCTTCATATTCCTTTAAAACCTCCAATAAGGGTTGGCACCAAGAATGGTTTTATCTGCGCCAATCACCCCCATTTCCACCACCCAAGCCTTCTCTGTTGGACATCGCTTCCCAAAGACAACGGAATGAACCAAGTGGCCTCCTGGGGTGACTGAATTAAAGGGGATGGGCTTCTCGGTATGGTCATGGTTGCCAACTTCGCACTCCCAGCCCCTCAAGGACCGAGTTCATCCTGGGCATGAATATGAAGGCCGCAATGACCCGACGCGGGAGGTTTCGATGAAATTTCTTCCGCGGCGTTCTTTAGTCGTGTGCCGATTTCTTCACCCCAAACGAGAAGATCGTCGTTCCTCGAAACCCAAGGCCTTTTACAAAACTTCATCCTGCTCCTTCGGTAAGAGGTTTATATGGTATTTCCATGTTGATCCTGTTTTTTGGTTTTTACCAGGACTTTGATCTGAATGCGTATTCTTTTTTTTTTTTGAACTTTGCAAGAACGAGAAGCCTTTTTCTCCGACGCGCCGCTTCCTGAATTCCCTGTTCATAAGAGTGATAAGCGGACCTTTCTGTCAGACGTCCTCCATGCACCCAAACCAAAGCGGAGTAAAGTAAGTGCTCCTGATGGTGATCCCGTCGGGAAAGGGAAAAAACCAATTATTCGGGAAGCTAAGAGGAAGCAGTCGGCGAGCCATGCACGTCCGACTGGTGGCCCGCAGATTCGTGACACCGCAGCTACGCGGCCTCCTCCCCCGACTTCTTCCTCTTCAAGTCAATCCTCGAAACCTGAAGTTTCCGAGCCTCGGGCCCGTACTGCCACCGAGAGCATGCCTTCGCTCGCACGTCCGACTGGTGTTCCTGATGATAGTCCTCCTACCCGGAGGGGTTTGAAGTGCAGGATAACAAGGTCCAACAGGTTGGATTCCCTCGTCTCCCCTTTCTTGCTCCCCTCTAGATCATGTCTTGATCGCTATTTTTGCAGGGATCCTGTTGAAGAAATTCTTCATGAGGAACCGGTTTTGAGGCCTTCTGTGGTTGCTGATGGAAGCCCGGTTGACGCGGCAGGGGCTGAGATGCCGACTGATGTTATACCTCCAGCAGCCCCTGAGACTGATGTTATGCCTTCAGCCTTCGAGACCGAAAGTGCCTCCACAGGAGCCAAGTGATACCCGCCTTCTCTTCTTGAGCCGACCGCCCATACTCGCTTTCTATCGATGCAGCTGCTTTTACGCGTAGAAGCTCCTTCCATCTCTTCTGCCGCTCACTCCCACGCCGAAATTCCTCCACCTCCTCGCTTGAGATCTCCGTCGCGGGCGCTTCACTGATGACGAAGGTGACTTGGTCCTTTTGGATGGCGAGATCGAGAGACAGCACTGGACCTCATTTTTTGAAGCTGCTCGCGAGTGCACGCGTCTCGGCAAGGTGAGTTGTTTGCGCCGTACTTGTCTTCTTTTCTTCGTGAAGCTTGATATTGCTCTGTCATCTCCAGCGCTTGTCAGCGTTTGCCAAGGACCGGAACTATCTTCTCCAAAAGCTATTCCCACGGATGAAAATGAGGAAGGACTATGCTGCAGAACTTGAGCAAGTCCGTAATGAATTTGAGGCGGAGCTCACACGCACCCGCGCAGAGAATCGAGATGAATTGGAGGGACTTCGAAGTCGTATCCAGTCCCTTGAGGCCGAGAAGCTAAACTTGATCAGTCTTTCTGACGGTAATTATTCTGCCCGAATGTTTTGAATCCCAGCTTTGTCCCTCGCCTTCTGATGTCCTGATCTGCCTTTTTAAATCGATTTCGTGAGAAATTCGAAGCCTCTTCCTCCCAAAATGCAAGACTGAAGAAAGCTGAAATGGACGCAAAAGAGCAGGTAGCCAAGCTGACAAGGGAATTAGAAGGTATATTCTTGGTCTTGTCTTCCAGTTAATGCCATCCCACACTAGCATTCCAAAGATTAGAAGAAATATTCCCGGACCCGAATTCTCTTTATGAATTGTTTAATCCTTGTCTTAGTGCGTCTGTTTGAGCTTGGGCCTATTGAGCAGCTCGCCATCTTGGGCCGTCCATGTGCTTTTGTTGCAATTCGACACCTGACCTTCTTCGAGATACGTGCCGAGACACTACACGACCTCCTTGCCTCTTCCAACTTATCAATATCTTCCATTCTGCTTTCTTCCGACTCGCCTTCCCTGAAGCTCCGAACCCGAGGAGATCCAAAGGTTAATTCAGTAGGTAAGACCGCCTCCGAGCCATAGACCAAAAAGAAGGGTGACTGCCCGGTGGATCTGCTGGGGGTTGTTCTCAGCCCCCGAGTACTGATGGCAGTTCTTTCACCCATCTGGTGGCGTATGGCTTGAGGCGATCGAAGATTCTTGCTTTTAGGCCTTGCGGACCATGCCGCTTGCTCTTTCCACCGACGTTGCTGTTCTTGGGTGAGCCACGAATGGCTCAAATTTTGATGCCGAGCTTGTCACACCGCCTTGAAACTCTCAATGTGGAGATGACAAACGCCTTCAATTCTTCGAAGCCACCGAGCTTCAACGGTCCATTGAAAATTACCTTGCTTCTTTAGAAGTTTGAAAAAGGCATTCCTCGCGACCCTAGTCAGAGATGAATCGCCGAGTGCCACCATGCACCCAAAGAAGCTTTTGGACGCCCTTCCGATTGGTCGGAGGCTTCATCTTCGTGATTGTATAGATTTTTTCGGATTTGCCTCGATGCCTCATTGTGAAACAATGAATCCGAGTAATTTCCTGATGGGACTCAAGATGCATTTCGTGGTTGAGCTTCATTTTGTAGGACCTTAGGCTTTCAAATGTTTCGCTTAAATCGATATGAGGTCTTCCTTGCCCGTGATTTGACGACAACATCATCAACATATGCTTCCACGCTATGCCCGATCCGAATGAAAGCACCACCAGATTGCGCGTTAGTAAGTCGCGCCCGGTTTTGAGGCCAAATGGCATTGTGACGTAGCAAAGGCTCAACGGAGTGATGAACGGTTTTGATGCAATCCTCCTCCTTAGCCGAACTGTGATATCCCGAGTAGGCATCCAGAAAGCTAAGGAGTTCGCATCCTGCCGTGGAGTCTACCACTTGGTCAATACGAGGCAACCCGAAAGGGTCTTTCGGGCAGGCCTTGTTGAGATCGGTATAATCAACGCACATGCGCCAGCTTTTATTCTTTTTGCGAACAAGTACTGGGTTCGCCAGCCAATCAGGATGGTACACTTCTTTTATAAAGCCTGCTGCCAATAGCTTCGTGATCTCCTCCTTGATAGCTTCCTTCCTGTCCTGAGCAAACCTACGGAGCCGCTGCTTGATGGGTTTGGCCTTGTCGTCGACGTTTAAAGAGTGCTCGATCACCTCCCTGGGGACGCCGGGCATGTCGGATGGTTTCCACGCGAAGATGTCCCGATTGGCCCGGAGGAAGGTGACGAGCGCGTCTTCCTATTTGGCGGTGAGGCCTGTCCCAATCAAAGCTGTTTGGTTGGAGCTAGATGGGTCGAGGATTATCTTCTTGATCCCTTCATCAGGCTTCAAACTCGTTTTAGCCTGCTTTGGTTGGTACCTCTCCTTCGCCTTCTTGATGTGCGGCGCTCGTCGGATCTTTCTTTACGCCTCGCTATTTCTTGAGCTTCACCATCTCGCAGCTTTTGTCGCAGATAAACGACCGCTTGACATCGCCATGTACGGAGATTATGCCCTCGGTCCCGGCATTTTAGGACGAGGTAGGTATAATGTGGCACGGCCATGAATCGCCAAGCCGCCTTCCTGTGATAGCGTGATATGCCGTTCGAAGTCACTACTTCAAAGTTAAGGTACTCCGTCCCGAAGTTTTTGGTTCCAAACGAATCGCAAGGTAATTTGTCCGAGTGGAATGGAAGAGGTTCCGGATTACCCCATGGAAGGGTGATGAGCCTCGCTCAACTCGAGCGAGGATCTTCATCTCGCCGAAAGTTTTAGAGAAGAGCACATTGAGTCTGCTTCTCCGTCGACCAAAGACTTTCTTGAGCTTGATGTTGCGAACCACTGGGTCCAATACCAGCGAAATCTTCCGGTACGGATGTGGTCTGGATGGTCAGAGCGACTAAAAGTTATGGGGACCTCGCACCATTTGAGGTATCGAGGTACACCGCACGATGGCATTGACGTCTCTTTCAGTGAGCTTCTGCTTTCGCTTTGACTCATAGGCCATCGAACCTCCATAGATGTAATTGAGTTCCCGTTCCATTTTTTGATATTCTCCGTCATCATCTTCGTGGGGATCTTGTTTCTTCTTTTCTCCTTCTTTGTTTTCGCTTTTGCGGGTCGCTCGACTCCCTAGCAAACCTTCTCAACGTGAAGCAATCCTTTGTCTGATGTTTACTATTTGGGTGAAAGGGCATGTCGCCCCATCACCGCTTTCATAGTTGTCGGTCCGCGGCGCTGCTGTTTGTCTTGTTCGGCGCCGCCACTATTTCTTCAGCCCGCTTTACATCATGTTGCCTTGACGACTCAACAGAATCCTTTTTGTCCTTCCGACGTATGCGATCGCCTTGTCGCTCACCAGGCATCCGCCGCTTGCATACCGATCCGCTAGCTCAAACATCTCCCTTACGGTGGATGGCGGCTTCGAGACATCTTCTTGATCGTCGGGTCGTTGACGCCTTCGGAATGCCGCGATGATCGCTGCCTCGAAATGTCCCCGATTGTATTCTTCTTCCGCATGAAGCGCTTGATGAATTCCTGAGCGCCTCGCTTCTTCTTCTCGCGGCCGGTATAGGTCCCATCGCGCTCTGGTCGTCAGAAGTGCCTTTGAAAATTGGTGATGAAGTGTTCACGAGTTCTTCCCAGAGCTATGGAATTTGCCGGAGCCCCGTGAGCCATGCTTGAGCCGATGAAGTGAGCATGACCGGAGATAATTGGCCATCACATTGTGATTTCTCCAAACGCCATAATCGCAAGGGAGTATACTTGGAGCCAAGCTTCGGGTCTCTTTCACCATCGAATTTGGTGATGCTTTTTGTTGAATCCTTCGGCCAAACCACTGGCGTGGCGAGGAGAAGGCCCAATGCCCTCAATAGGGCCATTGCCTCGCTTTTATGAGAACGCCGGTGAGGCGACCTAGCTCGGTGGCCCTCACTTTCCCCTCGCATGGTGGCGGCGGTCTTCACGGCCGCCGTGGCTAACGCCAAAACGCTCATAGTCATTCTCTACCGCGGCGCTCTTTCATCTTCACGATCACGCTTTGCGGCGATTCAGATCACGGTTGTCCCGCCAATGCTATGTCGAGCGCCCTCTCGCCGAATTCCGCTGCGGGCGATCGGGTCAGATATTCGCTTTCACCGCGAGCCGACGGGCGAGTACGAGATGGCTCTTTCTCCTTGGCGCCTCTTGGTGCTTTGGATCGCCGCCGCCGCGACCATAGCTTGAACTCGGCTACGATCGAGCGGCCGGCCGTCCGCCCGAGCAATGGTGCCAGGTGTCGAGAAGTGTCTTGGAGGCGCGATGTTCTTCTCACGAGGAGTATGGAAGATCGATTGGTTCCCTACCTTCGTCTGCAGGATTTCTTCATTCACGCCACGGCCTCTGTGGCCGGAGGAGTCTTGCGAGGTTTGCTTGATCATGATGGTTCTCCTCCGTAGCATTTGTCGATCTTTTTGCGGAAGGTCCGCCGATCACAAAAATGTTGTGAAAATTTGGGAGATCTCCTCCTCATCCTCTCGGATCGAGGTGCATGGAGATGAGTCGTCAGAGCAATGAGTCCGAGTGGTTTTCTTGTGTACTCGACCACTGGGCTCATCATTAGTCAGTTTTGACTCAAGACGAGGATCAGGCTTTTGGCTTACTGTCCAGGGACAGATGGCCATACCTGGTTCTGATCCGAGTGGTTGGCTGGCTAAGAGAGCCTCCAGATTGGTTCCAGATTGGAGTTGATCCGAATCCGAAATGGAGAGACGGCCAAAGTTGTCGGCGATGAAATCCAAAGCCCGGGCGAAATACCGGCCGCGCCAAGATGGTCATGCTCTCAAGATGGCCATCAAGCTTGTTGTGATTGATCCTAGCGCAGCCCCTACCGGCGCGCCAACCGCCGACGCTTGTTACCGGCTAATAATGAAAAGGGGCTACGCTACTGGACCCAAACTCGATGGTAGCACAAGAACACCCGATGTATACTGTGTTCGGGCTCTCACGGCGGAGATAATACCCTAGTCCTGTGCTCGAATTATATGTGGCTAGCTAATAGCCGATGAGATGTTCGCGCTTGTCTTTGAGGTGCCCCGCCCCTCCCTTTATATAGTAGGAAGGGCGGTTACAATATTGAATTCTACTCGGATACGAAATAGGAGTTTCTATCCTCAACTCATATCGGTTTGGATTACAATCATCCTTACCCAATACGATTCGCTTCCTCGCCTAATGCCTATCCCGGTTCTTCATGTTTTGCTCGCCCAAGTGACCTTCAGCTTTATCCCATCAATATGATCCAAGTTCGCCTGGTTGGGCCTTGATGGATCACAGGGCCCGGACATACATATCCCATAGCCATCCCACACTAGCACTTGTGGTTGTACTGATTTCCTTAGATTATGCAACACTACGTTTGGTCCTTAATTCGACTCGGGCGAGAACACTTTCCCTACACTACATGCAAGTCCCACGCACATCCTACTATTGTCATAACTCGCCCATATCAAATCATAGTTTTATTTTTATTTTTATCAAAAATCAGCAACCTTTAATTATATCGAACATTTTTAGTTACCATGAACAACATATCCAACCATCTATTATCCCATTACTAAAGTGTGACTAAGTAAGTGCATATATAATCGAGTATACCTATTTTTACATTATTAATTGTCTAAACCTAACTTAGGGTCACCAAAGCTGTCATGCTAATATTTATTAAGGAAGTTCCATAAAATTATGGTTATATCTACCAATACCACAATATAGCATGTTTACCTAATGCATGCATCCATAGATTTATCCGAAGCAACATAACTTAAAGTAAAATAGTGGGATCAACATGGTCAATGAGAGTGCTTGCCTTCCTCAATGAACTTTGGAGTAGAGTCGAGGTCGACAGCAATGCGTTTTGGAATGTCAGTATCTACACATGATTCAACGTGAAGTAGCAATGAGAAGCAAATGTAATAAACAACACCAACTTCAATTATGGGTTAAATAGAAGGTTCTGGTGATGAAAGATTTTGAATACTGATTTCTCAATTTTTAAGCTTGTTTGCTCAAGTTAGGAATATTTAAATTTCATATTATAAGAAGGTTACTTTCCAAAAGAAATTAAGTGCAAAACATGTCCGAATACCATTACCTTTGCAGCATCAGAGGATCCTAACCTCTGGAGTTCTAAGAAGTTGGTCCCACTAAATTTGAAGGTTATTTGGGAAAGTTGTTCATATGTGAATCTTGCATGCATTGGAAGTGAAGTCATTTTTGGATGCAGTTCAAACTAAATCAAATCTTAAATATTTTTATAGAACTGAGACTCTTGTAATCCTAGAAATATTCAAAAATTTGTTATACTAAATTCAGAGTTCCTTTGCATAAATTTTACATAGAGCACATTCTAGGCCTTTGTTCAAATTTTGAATTTAAATTTTCAATAGTGAGAAAGTTTTAAATATATTTGCATATCTAGAAATCCCATGATTTTATGTGAATTTAGAAACTTGTTTGGTTCAAATTGGTTTTAAGATGCAAAAGTTATTAACAGTTGAATGCTATTACTTTTGGAAAATTATAGAAAACGGAAAATACGCTTTCCAAAAAGGGAAGCCCATTTTGCAATTTTTAGATTTCCCAGTTTCTTTGATTTTTAGTGTGGAGAGTGCTATGAGTCTCGCCGGCGACGAGGGAAGCTTGGCACGGCTCAGGTGAGGGCTATGGGTAGCTTGAGGAAGACGAGAGGACTCTAGGGCACTGGTCCATGGTAGTTGGTGATGGTTAGCGGTGGCTGATGTGGCGAGATGCGGCAACGGTCATGGTCGAATGGAGAAAAGAGAAAATTAGTCATGCTTATCTTCGGAAAACATGGGGGAAAGCTTCAGTAGGTTCAAGGGATTCCATTTTGGTTCTTTACCATACCGGAGATTGGTCAGGATGGGCTACCACCAGTCACCAGCTTCAGGGAAGAAGAGCATCACAGCGGTTGGGCTTCAGCCTTACAAAGTTGCAACAAAGGGCAAGGATGTTTCAATGGTCTGTCAGGGTAGCCCCAAGTCAAGGAATTTGGCTATTACTTACCACAACACTGAAATCAAGTTTTGCCCCCGGGTTGAGTTCACCAACAATGGCGGGTTTTGACAAACTGAATTCTTGGCCAAGGATCGAAGGAGGTAGAGATGGGCGTAGGGAACTTATGGGAGCACTCGGTAGGCTTAAATAGGCGAGGGAGAAGCAAGACGACAAGGCGCCCACAGTCTTAGGGTTAAGGCCAAGGTAGGAGAAAGACAGTAGTGTAGGGCATGGGTCCTTGAGCTTCGTGTGAGCACGGGAGATTAGCGAGGAGGTGATGGCTAGGTGCTGATTGGTGGGGCTCACCACATACGGTGGTGAGGTGCAATCTCCATAGTGTTGACCCCGAATGCTGGCTTCTGTCATGGTAGGGTAGGGCTAGGCGGAAGCCTGCCGTGGTAGGGGCACGACAAGGAGTTGCCAGGGTGCAGCATTGACTGGCTGCACGGGGTAAGACTGAGCGAGCGGAGAGGTGATGTGTGAGCGAGCACATATAAAGCGCAACAATGTTGTGGCTCAGTGGGCCAGGGGAATTAGTGGCGGTGCCAGGAAGTGGGCTAGACATGCGTGGCACATGAGAGAACTTTGACCTTGCACATGGGGGTGAGCTCGGCATTGATGTCAAGCTCACCGAGAGGGCATGGTGTCGATTTCTGCTATTGCAGCGAATTCATCGGCATTTGCTTGTTGCGACAGGGTCAAGCAAGGAATGGAGTAGTGCCTAGCTGAGGATAGGGCAAGGAAACTAGGCCAGGGTAGAGACACAGGGGTGGAGGGGTACTACTAGGTGGGGTCATGCTTGGGGGCTGGCCCACCTGGCAGCGAGACAAAAAAGGAGAAGAGTATGGAAACCAAAAAGTCATTACTGGACGGGGAATGATTTTTGGTTTAGATAAACTAGTAAAATTTGGTCTAAAATTTTTTGAAACTTTTTGTCCATGGTCTAAAGGAAATTCTTAAACTCCTATAAAAATTTCAGACCATGATCACATCTAGGCAATTTTATAGAATTCTGATAAGGTCACTGTCTCAAATAGGTGCTTTCGTATTTTGATTTTTTTGGAGATATTGAATGAGGTTTATTTCTTTTCAAAGTTTGTCTGCATGATCCTGGGATGCTATTTATGATAGCACAAAATTTTTAGCTAATGATCACTACTGTGAATCGGGCATCCACAAGCGGTTCGAAACCGCTTTCAGAAGCGGTTTTAGAACCGCTTGTAAGCAACCGTGGGTGATACCCCGTCGGGTATCACAAGCGGTTCCCCGAACCGCTTGTGGTTCGACACTTCCAAAAGCGGTTGGTGTTACGAACCGCTTGTGGAGAGGCTCTCTCCACAAGAGGTTGGAGTTACCAACCGCTTGTGAAGAGGCTGACAGCACAGTGTTTTGATTATATTCAATATAGAATATGTTTTGAGAGGGGTTTTTGATATAGATTTTGACAATTAAAATAAATAGAACTACATGAGTTTTTTTGACACAATTAAATATATATTATTCATGCGTACTCATTCAGATAATTACAGGTTCATTTACAGAAAAATACGAACTTAATAGACTAAAAAATGAACAAGTTGATGAACACATGAAATAATAAGCCACTTTTACAAGTTTCAAAGAATAAAAGGCCAAAGAATGTTGAGCTCATTTCTTGCGTTAAATCGCTCTTTATGTCCTTGGTCGACGTTGATGTTGTCGAGTTCACTGTCCTTATAGAAGGACCATGTCGCCAACCCTTTGTGTGGAACTCGCCTTGGTAGATACAATCTAAATCGACAATAAAGTCGATGAGTTGTTCTTGGATTGTTGCAACCCGTCTGGCGGGATCACACCTTGCACATCAATGTTGGGCTGACAAATCGGGAAATAAATAAATCTCTGGACATGTAATTAAAGTGTAAGTACTAAGAAATTGACATGTGCACACTACCTCGGCGTTGCTTGTCGGCACATCGCCGTGTGTAATATTTTGCATATAGTGGCACACATAATAGCCACATAAGTTGTTTCCAGCCGTTTGTTGTAGAACCTGCGATGAATTTTGAAAAGAAAACAATTATTGGGATGAAAAACTGTTACTGCATATTAATATTCTTTAATACATACTCGAGTGCTTATTTGGACATGAATTCGTTCTCGAAAGCTCCTTTTTGCTTCTTTTGGAACCTTGCGAATGCCCTATGTGATGCGTTATTTTGAATAGTAATTATCAGAGTTTGAATTAGCAAGGTATTTCAATATAATAAGGAAACTATCGTATATATGTGTGCTATATACCTGTTTAGGATGTCAATAATATATTAATATTTTTCCACCGGAGTCCTTTTTGAGTCTTGAACAATGATCTGGCTACTATCAAGCTTGGTGACAAGAAGGATCTAGTGAAACCTATTCATGTATTACGACATATATGTAACTAGCTAGTAGTATTATCAATGCCTTGGAAAAGATAAGAATGAGAGGTTGTATATATACGTACTCGAAGTTGAAGGGCAGAAGTATGTACGGTTTGTAGTGCTGTCCCAAGAATGCATCTAGAATGTAATCCTCAACATCCTTCTGGCTACATCGAGATATGAAGAACTCATTAACAATCTCTGGGTCGATGAAGCCCACGTTGAAGATGTTCTGTTTTCTACATCGTTGTATCTCTATTCTACATAGAAAGGGATAACTTATTAGAGTTGCAATTTTATGGTACGAGGAAGCACACGGTAAAGGTATGAGCTTGACACTTACAGGCACCAGCAACTCATGAGAGACATGCTGATGGCGTCGGCATGGTAAAAATTGTAGAAGTCTTTGAATTCGAGCCATATGTTGTTGTCCCCCCGATAAAAATCTTCTTGTGTGATACGGAGGGGGAACATCGTTCTTCCTTGAGCGGACTCTGTCATGTACCATTCATGAAATTGCTGCATCTTGGTTGGCAGATCCTTTATCTCATTAGGGTCAATCAGCTCCCGGCACTACTCATATCGCCATCTGACTTTTGCCATCGGGAGATCATATGCTAATCCAAGAGCTGCAGCTGTGGTACTGAGTCCTGCCTCCTTCATAAATCTTTTGAGGTTTTCCTGATCTTGGTCTCTCTTCTTCTTTGCCGGCGCCGCCTGACCACGTTTATTCTTTTGTGTAGCCTTTATTATTGTTCGTTCATAGTTGGATGATACAGGCTGTGGCTTTGCACGGCATGTCGCGAAGTGTTCCGCAGCTTTTGGATCAATTGATACTTTTGGCTCTGGCTTCTTTTTTGTGAAGTGTGCAGCCAATTCTGCTTTTATGATCGCATCATTCTCCTCGTTAGTCCTATCATATGCCCTCTTTGGAGGTTCCTTTATCTTTTTTGATCGGCTGGACTCCGCCTTCTTGGGAGCGGGTGGAGGAGCCCTTCTGGTATCGAGCTTCTTCCTCGGAGGAGATGGTGGAGGCGTGGTTTTCCTGGGGGGTTCGGTTTTGTTTGAGATGCTGGTGGTGGACTAGGGCTTCTGCGTGGAGCGGGTAGTGGAGGAGGCGTGCTCTGTTTTGCTGGCGAGGCATTGCGTGGAGGTGACGTTAGAGGAGGCGTGGGTTGCCGTGGTGGAGATGACGCCTCCACACCATCTGGAAATATGATGTACCGTTTGCGCCAGAGGATGATATTGTGGAGGGCCTGTCCAAGCTTGGTCACGTCATCGCCTCCAGCAATATCGAGGTGAAGTTCTTCAAATCCGCTCAGCACCTCCTCCACCGCGACCTTCGAGTAACCCGGGGGTATCTCGTTGTAGTGGAACATCTGGCCTGGCTCCACCGGATATGCCATGTCGTAAGCCACCTTGATGGAGAGGTTACACGCATCAACGTGTAGCTCACACTGGCGGCGAACCCTTATGTCATCCACGGGATAACGGGCCAGCAAGTTGTCCGCTTCAGGGGTGTGAGACCCCGTTCTGATGAACAGGAACTTCCATGTGATTACTGTGCTATTCCCTAGATCAATAGCTAGCACTCACATGTTTACAACAATTGGAATCACAACCACACCATAAATAATTAGCGGAAACGATTAATACAAATAAATATTACAATTCAGAGATTATAGCAGCAAAGAAGCAATAACCCGTAGTTTGCCCAACCGATCAGGGTAGTGTAAACTTTGTACAATGTTACTAAACTAATTTTACTGATTTTAGCATTTGGATGGGTTATTTTATCTATTGTTGAAATAGACTAAATGACCACATTTGCAAACCTTAAATCGGCCAAGTTTTGTTTTGAGTTTCTAACTACACCATACATGATCTTTAATTCATTTTTCAGGTGTTAGCAGAGTACTATCCTAGGAATGTTATAAAGTTGGTTTGGCATTATTTTAACTTCAATTGCAATAGATTATCTATTTACTTATCGTTATGATTTACATTTCCTTTCCTTAAGAGAATGCTAATTGAGTTTGATTCTAAGTATTTATGCACACATGGGCTCTTGCTGTTTCCAGGAACCTATTCAAAGTGTTGTTACCATTTTATGAGCTAACATGCTACTATTCTTACTAATGTTCATACTAAAGTATATTAATGGTCACAATGCAATGCATTAAACTTAGTTCAAGTATTTAATATCATTGCATGATTAGTCTTATTATAAGTACAGTAAGACATAAGCATTTATTTTATGATTTATGAGGCCATATTTCACATATGCACAAAAATGCTTATAATAGAGTTTATACCATTTTTAACTTCTCACAAATGTTCTGGGATTCAGAAATTAAATGTTTTCATATATTCAAAATCATCCTAGTCTTCTAAATAGATAGGAATTTATTTTATTATCTGATAACACATTGGGCACAACTTTTTATTAAAGACCATAACGCGACTATAATCATGGACCATTTAAATAAATTGTTCTGTAATTCAAAAATGTAATGCATTTGCATATTTAGATTCTTCTGGATTTTAAATGAATATAGAAATTTGTTCCACTGAAATTTGATTAACATTTCATGAGATATCAAAGATCAACAGTAGCTTGGTTTGGAAAATCACTGTAATATGAAAATACGCTTTTACCAGTGAGAAAGCGCCTTGGCTCTGCTCTCCTTCTTCCACCTCTGGCGACTGGTTCGCAGGCCCCAGCGCGCAGAGAGACAAAACAGAGTAGGAGCTAGGGCTGAATGGCGAGGGTGCTCCGGTGATCCTCCGGCGAAGGCGACGGTACGGGGAGGAAGAGCTCGGCGAGGAGAACTCGGGGGCGGTGTCAATTCGTCGGAAGAGATAGCAGGCAGGGGCGCAGCCGAGCTCGGGCGCAGGTAGAAATGGCGATCCGGCAAAGGGCAAGAATCAAGACCAGTGAGCTGAAATGGGTGGGATATTAAGCATCACTGAGCTACTGGGAGTCCGTTTTACCTGCTAGCCGAAGCGGGGATGGACGGAGGAGCTCCGCCCACGGTGGCCGGCCTCGGAGAAGAAGGGCGCACCGGCGGCAGCCAAATTTCACATGGGAGAGCTTAGATGTTCTTGAGGGCTTTTGATCAGTAGAACTTGGGGATGCTATGGCCGGAAGGAATTGGAAAATTGTTGAGCATATTGGCTGTAATTGAATTCGAGCCGAGCTCCTGAAGCTTGCGGCAATGGAGGAATGGCTGGGGGATTTGCGCGGCTCAGTTGGGGAGAGGAAGGGGGTATGAGGGAGGGGCTTATTGCGGACACTGGGGCGCAGCTTATAGTGCAAGAATTGCAGCGAGTGAGTGGGATTCGTGGCGGCAATCGCTGGCTTCGGGAGAGTTCTTCGCTAGTGGAGCGAACCGAGTGGAGCGAACGGAATTGAGGATGATGCGTTCGGCAGCAGGCTCCTGGGTCCATTGTCAGTGACTGCAAGCTTCTGCAATGTGCCAACGGAACGGAAAAACAACGAGTGGCCCACGCGTCGGCGACTCCGATTAAATTTCGTTTCGAATTTTAATTTTTGATTGAGATCAATCGAAGTCTAGTATTTTTTCCAAATTTTGTTTTTCAAAAGGATTTGATCTCAGGATGCTTCTATAAAATTTTGAGCTCCATTTGTGATTCCATTATTTCATGTGAATTCCGACAATATATTATTTTGAATTTAAAAGTTATCTTTTCATTTTACTTCTTCATTATTTTATGCATAAAGTCTCACTTGGTAGCTAAAATAATTTAATTGAATGATCAGGGTTCTCATGGCAATTTTCTAAACTTTTACTTTTTTGTATTTTTGCCTTTTTCTTCTTTTTCATTCTATATTTCCATTCGTTAGATTTTTCATGCGAAGAATAAGTCCGAGGAAATCCAAATAGAATTCAATAATGCCAAGAAAACTCAAAAACATTTATTTTCACTTTATTAAATTTATTTTCATTTATTAAATTTTCAGATGTTACGATCTACCCCTTACGTAAATCTCAATTCCGAGATTTGGTGGATCTAAGGGGAAAGTAATTCTAAAAGAAGTCAGGAAACTCTTCCTTGAGTCGGTCTTCTCGTTTCCGAGTTGCTTCTTCTTCAGAAGGATTGCTCCGTTGAATCTTGATCATCTTGTAGCATTTATTACGAGTGTGACGTTAAGTTTCTTTTAAGATCTTAGTCGGATGCTTCCGATTGGTTAGTTCGGGTTATAGATTGATTTCATTTAGCTAGGTGAGTTCAGAAAGAAGATGAAGATAATTTCTTAATTGCGGTACCTAGAAGATATGATGAATACTAGAGCTAGGATGACAACTCTAACTTATATGCCTTTTTTTCTCCCATTTTCTTAACAATACGGCATGGCCTAATATATCGTAGCGCCAGGTTACCTCGGATTTGGAAACGGTGACTACCATGAACATCGCAATTCTCGAGGATGAGATAGATTTGGGAATTTTTCATCGGAGATGACTTTGTCATTCTTGCAAATACGTTGTCTTCATTGCTGCTGCTTTATTGGATCTTCGTCTTGCGATTCCAAGCTGACGTGCGAGAAATAGAAAAGAATTCTATTTGAGTTCTAGGTAAGCAGATGAGAGATACTAATATTTTCTACACATTTCTTTTAATTGTATAATCAGTATTGTTACTAAGGACAATCTAATTTAGAGAGTAGTCTGTGACACATTTAGAATTTCTGAGGTGAAGAGATAGGTTGCATTGTCGATAGATTCATTTGAGAAAACCCGAATGTTGAATACCATGAAGGGTATTTGAATACAATGGCTGATTTGTATAATTCAACCTTAGTTGACGAACTGAGCTGAGAATAAATGTTGCTCAAAGTTGTCTATAGATTAACAACAGAATAGAGATGATTCAAGGATTGAGTTGAGGCAAGAGGGTTACAAGATGATCCTAATGATTTAATTCATTTAATTACTTTGGCAGATGGAGAGTTTTCATTTTCTTTGGATTTGACAACTAGGAAGGAATGAAATGTACAGAATCAAAAGATTGATTGCAGGATTTGAATATACAAAAGACATACTTAATACCACATTAAGAGTCGATTATAACCATACGAGGAATATGTTTACATTTAGAGCCTATCGTCGAGGCCGGGGTTGATATGAGTATTTAATATTTTCTAGGTCTTTGAGACAGCCTAAAAGTTACTAATGTCTTTCTTGACAAGGGGAAGTAGAACTTTTCTTAGGCAGATGTTGGCCTTCAGATTTCTTGGGATCATCTTGATAGTTGCTAGATTACTTCATGAGGTTGAAGTCAAGGTGGATTCCGCGTCTGCTTTGGACATTTATTGACATAATGTCCTCTCTCACTACAACGAAAACAGGCAATATTGGCCTTTCGGTTTTGTGTACCAGATAGACGATCATTCTTGGGGTAAGCATCTTCGTTCAATTGCCTCTTCTTTAATTGATCCTTTGGGTAAATTGCTTCAAATTTGATTTCTCCTATTACTGGAGACATCATTTCAACTGGGGCGACTTCTGGCATGACTATGTTACTAGGAGATATTTGTTCTCTTTGGGGGCACTGATTAGCAAGGTGACTCTCCTTGCGACAAAGAAAGCACCTCTTTTCCTTTCGATCATATAAGCAACTTGCTTTTGATTTTAATCCCCCTACTCTTGGAGTTATAATCTTGACAGCAGTGATTTCTGGCATGACCACGGTTGCAGGAGGTACTTGTTCTTCCTGGGGGCATTGCTCAGCAAAATGGCCCTTTTGGTGACAGTTAAAGCATTCACGCTTTTCTCGTGGTAGCTTGTTGGGCACCATTATCTGCTCAATACGGTCTCCGTTGCAAATCTCATCTCGCTGCTTCTTAGGACATTCTCTGGCCCAATGACCTTCCTCTTCACATACGAAACATGCTGATAGTGATGGCCATTTACGGCTTTCTGGACGGAAGTTGTCATGATTGAAGGTTTGTTCCTTTGGTTCTTCAAGCGACTTCTCTTGCATAGCTTTTCTTTTATTCGCCAACTCTTGAGCGACTAAGGCTCGAAGTTTTTCTCGTTGATGCTGAACTGCAGCAGTGACTAATGGATCAAGGGGGCACTGCGGTGGATAATGATCTCGACCTTCACAAAGGAAGAAAGTGATGTTGTCCATAGGACATTTTCCAGGAGAATGATTTCCTTCACAACTGGAACAATTGATTGGATGCTCATCATCAGTGTGACCTATTTCTCCACAACGAATGCAAGCACGGGCTTTGGATTTGCTGGGTTGACAATACTTTAAGGAAAAATGCTTAGGTGTTAAATAGGACGTAGAAGGGACTTTTTGATCCAAACAATTTGTTCTCTCGGCAAGAGCTGGAATATAATCTTCATTTCGAGGTTGAAGGCCTGGCAGGATTTTACTTCCAAGCTTTTTACTAAGAGATCTCGTCGCAGGCATCCTGCAACGACATTTATTAAGACAAAGTTATTTAGACGGAGTTTCTTTTTAGTTACAACGCAACGTTTCGTTTTTTTTAATGTATATTATTATTTCCATTTCCAGGGATTGACTCATTGTGAATTTCAGCTGAAAGATTCTTACGAGAGTAACCCAACCGACAATACAAGGTACTCTTCAAGCAAGAATTTAAAAGAACACCAATTATAATGCTGATTATCCTATAAGGGTTGTAGGGTTTCTAATCACTAGCGATTTCTTATATAGTTTTAAATTTGCATATTTTGAGGATTCATGTAGTCGTAGGTTAACTAATTATTATTTAACTAGAGAAGTCTTTTATTTAAGATTCTCATTCAGATTTTATAGTAATGTATTCTATTTCCTCTGGTTTAGAATTTCTATATATATGATCCTTCATGACGGATTGATGGAGGAGATGGTGAAGAACTTCTTAGGGTAGCTGGTGGTAAATACTTTTGTTTGTTTGTTGATGTCTCAATCCGGTTGCTGAGGATGGGTCTTCGAAGTCTTGTGTAAACTTTGTATGCATGAACAAGGGCATCTATGCCAATGTCGTGAACTGCATACTTAGCTAAAAAAAATCTTATGTTCAGTTTCTCGGGTAAATGTTGAGTTTTGTGTTGTTATGATGCTTCACGTAGTGACGTAAAACTTAACCTTCCAATTGAGTGCTAACATAGCTATGATCTTATACTCAATTTCTCAGTTTACATGGGTTTAGTGCATAGTTTCCATGTTCAAGGTTTGTAGTAAATTCTTTTACAATATTACTCCAGTTTTTTCTGACTGTCCATAATAATTGTTCTTAAAAGAAAGATGTCGGAACAATAATTTGGATAAGAGAGGGTTTCGGACTGAAAAGAAAGGTTGTACCATAATCATAGTTGTGCAATATATAAAATCTTTTGAAGGTTTATACTTCTAAGATAATATTTTATATTTTAATTGCCTCATAACTATGGGTTCCTTATATGATTTTGGGTCATCTCGTTATAATTCTTTAACCTATCGGTGAAGCGTTACGAGAATTTCCCGTTATAATAATATAGACAGAAACTTTTAGTTAATCAAATTGCAACACACTTTTATTTATTATATAAGAACTATGCATTTTCTTATGTCATAACAAAGTTTTATTATGCTAACCTACTACTTTATGGTCATGTCTTCCATTCTAGTATCAAGGGGTTCAACTAAAAATTCTGCAATAGAAATACTTCCTGAAGGTAACAGAGGTAGTTTTTATGGCATTAGTTTATTTGAGAATCCGGAGGGCAAGAGGTGCCGGCATGAGGCATGAACGTAATGAGGATATTGTCGAGGTTTGTTACCGACAATAATGAAAAGGGGGCTACGCGCTGGATCGGAAGCTCGATGGTAGCACAAGAACACCCGATGTATATAGGTTCGGGCTCTCGCGATGGAGATAATACCCTAGTCCTGTGCTCTAGAATTGTATGTGGCTAGCTAATAGCTGATGAGATATTGTCTTGTCTCTCCTCTCCCCCTCTCCCACCCCCCTTTATATAGTGGAGGAGGGCGATTACAAAGGAGAGTCCTAATCGGTTACAAGGTGGAGATTGTATCTCTTTCCTTATCCGTTAAATATGATAGCGGTTAGGAT
Source organism: Guadua angustifolia (assembly GCA_036346375.1). NCBI lineage: Eukaryota > Viridiplantae > Streptophyta > Magnoliopsida > Poales > Poaceae > Guadua > Guadua angustifolia. The sequence goes on along the minus strand of CM070503.1, from coordinate 63,156,222 downwards.
TACAATTTGTATCCTCCCTAAGCAGGATTGGTTTCCATCTTCGGGGTTTCCTTGTTGCGCATGGCGACCTGCCTCCTGGGCAATACCCATCTTCATGTAGTCGGCTTGGCCCATTCCCCCTTGGGTGGTCCTCACGGCCTGCCATGCAGATACCCGGGGTCTATATACTCCACAGTAGCCCCCGAGTGCTTTGCGATCGAGTTGCCGCCTTCCTGATTGCAGCCCAACTGAGTCATGCTTCACGCCGAGTGCTTCTAGTTCTTGATCGACTTCGATGGTTTTCCTTTCGGTATGAGTGCCTGTTGTAGGCAAAAAGATCGTGAAGGACTCAATAGAGCTCCACGCGTTGAACTTTCCGAGTGGTACCCAGCCCAATTATTGGAATACTGGCAGTCGGGTCATCTTGGGGCATACCGTATCCCAAACGATACGCAGAAGTCAAAACGCTTTTCCCGCTCAAGGCGAAATTCAGCGCTGCTCCCTTTAAATTCATTAAATGCCAAAGTTCTTGATGTCGTCATTGAGCGTTAGCCCTAAGCTATTGCATCAAATTTAGTAGCCCTGAAATCATGTGTATGCAGAATTTAGGCAATGTAAAAACAATTCACTCGGATGTGGTGTCCGACTGGTTTATATATAATTTTAGAGTTTTTTACTCCTTTTCCTTATTGATTTTGAATTCATCCGAGTGGTTTGACTCTTTTTGTTTAAGCACTCTGCCCGACTAGTCTAGCCCCCGAGCGTCGGGAGTCGGCTCATGGCCCTTTTTCCCAAGCACGCATTTTGGGTGACTGAAGTTCGCCGTTCATGGGGTCAGAGCCTCACAACTTGGAATTAACGCACTCGGATTCATTTGCAATCGTTAAGTAAAAGAAGAAAAATACAACTCGAGAAAAAGATGCGCATGATACTATTAGGTAGCCCCGACTTCTTTGCTTAGTTGAGGATCAACTAAGTAGCAAGTCAAGAGGAAAGTTGCAAACGAACAGTATTTCTTAATGTAGGAAACAATAAATGACCCAAAGAGTGTTGCGCATGCGCAACACTATTAGGTGTAGCCCCCGACTTACTGCTTAGTTGAGGATCAACTAAGTAGTAAGTCAAGAAAGTCAATAATTTTATTTATAATAACATAATTTGAGTAAACAATGACTTAGCTGCTCTATTCTCCATGTGTTGCAGACAATCGTGTCGTCTTTGCTCGTGGCGCAGGCATAGGCTTGCAATCGAGTCGTAGGTGGCGCTCGGGGCGTAGGCGTGGGCTCTTGGCCATGCCGAAGTTGGCGCTCGGGGCGCAGGCGTAGGCTCTTGGCGTCGTGCCGAGTTGGCACTCGGTGGCTCGTGGCACGCGAGGCTCGTGGCTCTTGACCATGCGAAGTTGGCGCTCGGGGCGCAGGCGTAGGCTCTTGACCATGCCGTTAGCGCTAGCGCCGTAGGCGCGTGGCGTGCGAAGTTGGCGCTTAGGCGCGTAGGCTCGTGGCCGTGCGAATTGGCGCCGGGCGCAGCGTAGGCTCGTGGTCGTGCGAAGGTGGCGCTTCGAAGCGGCGTGGGCTCGTGGCCGTGCCGAAGTTGGTGCTCGGGGCGCGGGCGTAGGCTCGTGGCCGTGCCGAAGGTGGCGCTCGGGGCGCAGGCGTTGGCTCGTGGCCGTGCCGGAGGTTGCGCTCCTGGGTTGTTTGTAGTAGCCAGCAAAAGCAGTCAGAGGGCTGGGCGGTACAGCCCCCGAGTTTCAGAAGTAATCGACGAATCAGTCGGTGGAAGCGTCAGGTTTAGTGCCTCCATGCATTACATGTGTCAGGCTTAATACCGACACCAAAATAATTTCCTGAAACAATAATCAGAGAGGAATCTGAGTAGTATATATCTTTTTGCAAAAAATTACCCGAGTGATCCGAATAATTTTTTAAACCACTCGGATATATATAAAAATTAAGCTGCATATTTGAATGCATAATTTAAATATTAAAAAGACTTAGCTGTTAGCTCGCCGACTAATTTTGGCCTGGTTCCGAGTGGTCGGACGGCCAAGCTCTGTTTCCCTCTGATTTGATTGCTTCTCCATGGGAATTAATGCCTGTGACGTGCGTGTCCTGAACTCCTAGCAATCTTTGCAATTAGCAAGTCACCAGATCTTTTTTAATCGTCAGATGATTCGCATGCATGCACTTCAAACTAGTGCCCTGCCTTCAATCGCCGAGACTTCTGCATGCATGCACAGCCTGGAGAGTTGGAGATCCTTTGCCTGCATGCATGCATGGCCAGTCGTGGACCTTCAGCCGCCTGACTTCTTTACGTTGCATGATTCGCATGCAAGCTCGCTGGAAGCAATCAATCTTCTAGTCGCCGGGACTTTTCACCAGGAGCACAGCCGCCACGGTCGCCCAGACGAACGGCGTGCCACTCCGCATCAGCGCTGCCGCGAGGGATGCCGCCTGCGACGGCGGCAACACCATCATGCTCCCGCAGCTCACGTACACCACCAACGCGTCCGGGAACGCGTCCAGCCGCTTGGTGACGTCTCCAGCGGAATCGTCGCCGGTGCTCTCCGGCGCGACAAGCCCGATCGCCCAGACGCGCTTGCCAGCCAGGTCCTCGAGCGGCTGCGCATCCAGGTACATCCCCTTGAGCGCGCGGTTGGTGCTGCACACGAACGCCGAGCTCTCCAGATTCCAGAGGAAGTTGTAAGTCCTTGATCGCCTCGGAGTGCTGGTCGCCGTCTCCCTCCACGTAGCTTCTGTACATCCGCGAGAGCTGCTGCCAGGGGAAGGCCATCTCCCTCCACGTAGCTTCTGTACAGGAGACAGGTCGCCGGCCGGCCAGGAAGGCAAGATACAAAAGCTCTCGCCAAAAAGATTGCCATTGAGTTTGCTGAGATTGATCTTAGCGCAGCCCCTACCTGGCGCGCCAACTGTCGAGGTTTGTTACCGACAATAATGAAAAGGGGGCTACGCGTTGGATTGGAAGCTCGATGGTAGCACAAGAACACCCGATGTATACAGGATCGGGCTCTCGCGATGGAGATAATACCCTAGTCCTGTGCTCTGGAATTGTATGTGGCTAGCTAATAGCTGATGAGATATTGTCTTGTCTCTCCTCTCCCCCTCTCCCACCCCCCTTTATATAGTGGAGGAGGGCGGTTACAAAGGAGAGTCCTAATCGGTTACAAGGTGGAGATTGTATCTCTTTCCTTATCCGTTAAATATGATAGCGGTTAGGATTACAATTTGTATCCTCCCTAAGCAGGATTGGTTTCCATCTTCGGGGTTTCCTTGTTGCGCATGGCGACCTGCCTCCTGGGCAATACCCATCTTCATGTAGTCGGCTTGGCCCATTCCCCCTTGGGTGGTCCTCATGCCTGCCATGCAGATACCCGGGGTCTATATACTCCACAGATATTTATTAAGGTCTGACTTACAGATTTGACGAGATTGGTTGGCACTGGATAGGATTATCATTTCTTGGCAGCGAGCGCCTTGCGGGGTTTCACGAAGCAGATGAGAAGTGTTAGTAATTTATATTGAGAATCATTAGTAAGAATAAGCTATTTAAGGAGAGATACAGGATATGTTAAAATACTTGAGATGAGTGAAAGGGTGCATTTCGGCCAAGACGATTTGGGGAGAGCTGAAGGTCAATTGCAAGGCTAAAATCTTCATTACTCATTACTTTTAATAGATGTATTAATGAATTGTGTCGCGGGCATTCTGCAACAATATTCATTAGCGTAAAGTTACTTAGATGGAATTCTGTTGGGTTTTACGACAACATTTCGTTCTTTAAAATCTTCTTAATTAAAATTTTCTTATTAAGCAGGGTTAACACATCGCAAAATTTCAACCTAGTGGTTTAACATTCACGAGAGCAACCCGAAAGCAATAGGAAAGATCTACAACAAAAATTTCAATAACACAGAAATACTATACATATGTTTAATTTAATACATAGGAAGGGTATCTATGGTTCTTCTTTCTACTGGCCCTATGTATTTATGTATAAAGGTGTGCTATATAGCTAGAATAATATGTAGCTTGTATACTGCTATGTTCCAAAGTAGACTATTCAGTGACGAGTTTCTTTTAATCTTTGCACCACTTGTTGAAGTTGGTATTCCCAGGTTTCGACGAAGTCGGGGAGGTTGTAATGTTCCATTGCTTTCGTCTTTTTGAAGTTGTTGATGCAGACATCACGACGTTGTTGATTTGTTACCAGAATTATTTTCCAAAAGGATTCGCAGGTAGTTTTCATTTCGCAAAAAGATAAGGAGATTAAATTCTATAGATGGGAGAAGAGTATATTTATAACTAATGCTACTCTTTTTAGAAAAGTAAGGTTCCCATTCTTTTTCCATTCTTGACATCCATTCGAATGTTTCTATTCAGAAGAATATAATTGTTCTGATTCTAGTTCATTCTCATGGTATAGAATCTAGATAAGCAGCAAGGTAAGTCTTAAGGCATGGCTAGAAATTATTATTAGAACATTAAGTTTTAACTAGCCTAAGCAGCATCAGCTAGTTTGGTGTTACTAATGTGGTAAGATCTTAACTTGGTTTATATATGCATAGTGTGATCTCAAGCAAAGCTAAGAGTAATAATAGAGACTATACTATCAGTCTTGATGAAACTTGATTTGTGAAAGGTTAATAACCATGATGGTTACCTAAGTGAGAAATTGTACAGAGAAGAGATATAGACTATGTTATGATTTCTTATTCATCCTATGGTTTGAATCTTCCATATTTATACATGAGGACAATTTATTATGAACTTTAACCTGGAGGTTAAGCTCACATATAAATCAGTCCCGACATTCAGAAACAGAACCAATTTCAAGTAGCAAGAGACATATTGACAACATAAATTGTTCTATATAACTAGGGCGGAATAATATGCTATGCGCAAAGGGTTCTTATCTTAGAGTAGGTCGCAAGATATTCTAATCTTCTGCCTTTTTAGTGTTGGGTGATGTTGTCTTCATGAAGTAGGATCCTCGAGCTTCACTTTTGCCGTGTCAGATGAAGCGAAGTGCTGCATGTTTTCTTGAGTGGTTGCCGCAAGCATTGTCGTCTTCATCGGCAGACATGAAGCATGGTAGCGACAAGTCTCATACATCTTCGAAAGCAAACAGCGTAGATAACTATGGCGAGGATTTCTTTTTGAGATAAGGGGAATTTGTTTATAAATCAAACTGAATGCGGGGCAAGAATAGAATCCTAAGATTGAGAAAAGATTAGCAAAGCCTACATTTTGCAAATATAGTAGCTTTTGGAAGTAAGATTTTGAATTTGCTTATTCTAACGCTAACGACCATTCTATCTAGGGTTTATCCTACGGTCAGTATAGCTCTGATACCAACTCTGTGAGACCCCGTTCTGATGAACAGGAACCTCCATGTGATTACTGTGCTATTCCCTGGATCAGTAGCTAGCACTCACATGTTTACAACAATTGGAATCACAACCACACCATAAATAATTAGCGAAAACGATTAATACAAATAAATATTACAATTCAGAGATTATAGCAGCAAAGAAGCAATAACCCATAGTTTGCCCAACCGATCCCGCAGGCAACTGACCAGGCATAAACTCCAGATAGAACACGCTTCAAGGAAGAACCCGCAACTTACGATGAACGACTTCGAAGCTTCGCATTCTAAACCACCTACAATATAATTAGGCAAGGGTGAGTATTTTACATACTCAGCAAGACTTGAGCAAAACTTACAATACATGCAGGCCATTTCAAAAGAAAGGCTCCTACAGTTAATTTGCATAAAGCGAATTTCATTTGTAAATCAAGTTATTTGCAAACGGAATTTATAAGAGCATTTGATTGATAACAAATAAGTAAAGCATATGTAACACTCACAGTCCTCCATGACGTGAGCGGCGAATCATTCACATTCCTGAAATTCCATCAATGTCGGCCCTTTTGACATAAATCACAATTTGCAAAACAAAATGATACCAACCCATTTGAGAAATAATAAAACATCTAACATTGGAATGACTTCACCGAGTGCTCATGACCGCGAGCGCGGCTAATCGATTAGATTTAAACTCTGCAGAGGTGTACATCTTTACCCACAAGTCATGGTCTTTCGACCATACAAAGCCGTTACATTACCTTGACATGACTTTGATCCAGCCCGGGACATTAACCCTCGCCCTGAAAACAGAGACACTCACCCAAGCTGTGGATCCACATTATCACACCCAACACCACGTCTCTGTCCATGGCAAGGTGTACACCGTTGCACCGGCCAGGCAATTACCCATACGAACTGCATGGAAGCCCCTCACAAGCAATCCGTACCAGAATGCCTCCGCTAGCTCCCGCCTACCAATGAGCAAAGCCATGTCTAAATAATTTAATAGGCTAAGGCTAACCCATCCTCACCCTTGTGGTTGCACGGAAATCTCGGATCAATAGCGTCCCATTGCTCGGTCCTTAAACCGACACGGGCGACACTTCACCCTACACTACGTGCAATTCCATTCGCACATCCGGCTATTGCCAATAATCGCCCGCATCAACACATAGTTTTCTTTTGGGTTTTTAATCAAAGTACCAAGAACCAACAAAGGACATTTTCAATGTTTTCAGGAAACAATTACTGGGTTGATCATGTACATTGCTGATTCTAAAGCATGGCTAAGCATTAATAATATGAACGTATATACCCAAGATGACATTAAGTAATGCCTATCCTCAATCTATGGTTATCAAGGTTCACACATTCATAATCATCAAAGGAGGATCATGAGAAAATAGGTATAACTGCCAAACCACAAAATAGCAATTTACATAAAGTAAACGCATGCATAAAACAATTTGATGCACAAAAAGGAATATAAAATACTGGGATCAATATGGTCAAAGGATGCTTGCCTTGCTTAATCATTGCTTACGATGAAGACGAGGATTGCGATTGACGATGGCGATGACGGAGTTAGAGATGTCGGGTTCTACACGTCGATCAACGAAAAATATAGCAAAAACACTAACTTCAATAAGAGCGAAAGAAAAATAGATAGCAAAACAAATAAACTCTTCACAAGAACAGGGATTGCTCTTTTATGAATTTATTATTTTATTTTACGAATTCAAGATGCAAAGATTGGTTAAGATTAATAGAATTAATCATTAATTGCAAGGTTTCATTGATTTACTATTCATGATATGAGTTTCTGCCAATTCTTGTTACTTAAGGGTTTTGCTCTATTAGGATTCCGATTCAAAGCAAGCTAAAGTAAGAATATTTTCTTAGATTACAGTAGATTATATCTTGAAGATCATTTCTAAGCTTTTCTTCACCTTATTTGGATTTAGACGAGCTGCTTTGCGAGTTATTGAAAATGCTTAAATGATTATATGAGGTCATGAGTAGTTAATTCTTTTACTTCAATTTGCTTTCACTTAGAATTGGTTTTGCACTGGCTAGACCTTCAATTGTAGACTACTGGCTTATTTAACATGATATTGAGAAGGTTCTGGTGATAAAATATCTTAATTATAGACTTCTTCATTACTACCAACTCATATTATAAAAATTCAGAAAACATAATACTTAAGGTTATTTGGCTATTAGGATTTGCATGCAAAACATGATGGAATATGCTTAGTTCTTCATAATACGATGATTTATACTTTGTATAACAATCCTAAGCTAATTCCATAATTTTTAGGCTTTGGCTGATGCATTATATTCATTGTTGAAAAGGCTTAAGTGGCATTGTAAAGTTGACGATAATAGGAATCGGCAGGAAAGGGAAATGACAGGTTAACGCTTAAGGGTTTTGAACTAATAAGAATAATATGCAAACCTTAATGGAATAAGGTTGTTTTTACAAATCAGGGTAGTGTAAACTTTGTACAATGTTACTAAATAGATTTTACTGATTTTAGCATTTGGATGGGTTATTTTATCTATTGTTGAAATAGACTAAATGACCACATTTGCAAACCTTAAATCGGCCAAGTTTCGTTTTGAGTTTCTAACTACACCATACATGATCTTTAATTCATTTTTCAGGTGTTAGCAGAGTACTATCCTAGGAATGTTATAAAGTTGGTTTGGCATTATTTTAACTTCAATTGCAATAGATTATATATTTACTTATCGTTATGATTTACATTTCCTTTCCTTAAGAGAGTGCTAATTGAGTTTGATTCTAAGTATTTATGCACACATGGGCTCTTGCTGTTTCCAGGAACCTATTCAAAGTGTTGTTACCATTTTATGAGCTAACATGCTACTATTCTTACTAATGTTCATACTAAAGTTTATTAATGGTCACAATGCAATGCATTAAACTTAGTTCAAGTATTTAATATCTCTGCATGATTAGTCTTATTATAAGTACAGTAAGACATAAGCATTTATTTTATGATTTATGAGGCCATATTTCTCATATGCACAAAAATGCTTATAATAGAGTTTATACCATTTTTAACTTCTCACAAATGTTCTGTGATTCATAAATTAAATGTTTTCATACATTCAAATTCATCCTAGTCTTCTAAACAGATAGGAATTTATTTTATTATCTGATAACACATTGGGCACAACTTTTTATTAAAGACCATAACGCGACTATAATCATGGACCATTTAAATAAATTGTTCTGTAATTCAAAAATGTAATGCGTTTGCATATTTAGATTCTTCTGGATTTTAAATGAATATAGAAATTTGTTCCACTGAAATTTGATTAACATTTCATGAGATATCAAAGATCAACAGTAGCTTGGTTTGGAAAATCATTGTAATATGAAAATACTCTTTTACCAGTGAGAAAGCGCCTTGGCTCTGCTCTCCTTCTTCCACCTCTGGCGATTGGTTCGCAGGCCCCAGCGCGCAGAGAGACAAAACAGAGCAGGAGCTAGGGCTGAACGGCGAGGGTGCTCCGGTGATCCTCCCATGGGCGATGGTGCGGGAGGAAGAGCTCATGAGGAGAACTCGAGGCGGTGTCAATTCGTCGGAAGAGATAGCGAGTGGCGCAGCAATGAGCTCGGCCAGTAGAAATGGCGATCCGCAAAGGGCAAGAATCAAGACCATGAGCTGAAATGGGTGGGATATTAAGCATCACCGAGCTCTTTGGGAGTCCGTTTACCTGCTAGCCAAGCGGGGATGGATTTGAGGAGCTCCGCCACGATGGCCGGCCTCGGAGAAGAAGGCGCACGGCGGCGACCAAATTTCACATGGGAGAGCTTAGATGTTCTTGAGGGCTTTTGATCAGTAGAACTTGGGGATGCTATGGCCGGAAGGAATTGGAAAATTGTTGAGCATATTGGCTGTAATTGAATTCGAGCCGAGCTCCTGATGCTTGCGGCAATGGAGGAATGGCTGGGGGATTTGCGCGGCTCAGTTGGGGAGAGGAAGGGGGTATGAGGGAGGGGCTTATTGCGGACACTGGGGCGCAGCTTATAGTGCAAGAATTGCAGCGAGTGAGTGGGATTCGTGGCGGCAATTGCTGGCTTCGGTCAGAGCTTCGGGAGAGTTCTTCGCTAGTGAAGCGAACCGAGTGGAGTGAACGGAATTGAGGACGATGTGTTCGGCAGCAGGCTCCTGGGTCCATTGTCAGTGACTGCAAGCTTCTCCAATGTGCCAACGGAACGGAAAAACAACGAGTGGCCCACGCGTCGGCGACTCCGATTAAATTTCGTTTCGAATTTTAATTTTTGATTGAGATCAATCGAAGTCTAGTATTTTTTTCAAATTTTGTTTTTCAAAAGGATTTGATCTCAGGATGCTTCTATAAAATTTTGAGCTCCATTTGTGATTCCATTATTTCATGTGAATTCCGACAATATATTATTTTGAATTTAAAAGTTATCTTTTCATTTTACTTCTTCATTATTTTATGCATAAAGTCTCACTTGGTAGCTAAAATAATTTAATTGAATGATCAGGGTTCTCATGGCAATTTTCTAAACTTTTACTTTTTTGTATTTTTGCCTTTTTCTTCTTTTTCATTCTATATTTCCATTCGTTAGATTTTTCATGCGAAGAATAAGTCCGAGGAAATCCAAATAGAATTCAATAATGCCAAGAAAACTCAAAAACATTTATTTTCAAATTAAAAATATTTATTTTCACTTTATTAAATTTTCAGGATGTTACAAGGGGCCCCGGTGGATGCGCAGCTACTCCGCCGCGTGGAGGGGCTGATCACGGCGTCTGGCTGATTGCTCAGACCTAGTCCCTAAAGCTTGCTGAGGGCAATTTGTACTTGTAGCGTAACTATGTCGCCGATGCTAGTCTGGGTTGCTCTGAGCTCTTGTTCCAATTGGTACATTTTATATGATTCTCTTGTTTTGCTTCTATCTTGCCTCAGACGTATCGCATCCTTGGCGAACTGCATTTCCACTGGCGTTAGCTTGCCCATACCTCGTGTCTGTCCTAGGTGCTCAAGGTTTTGAAGGGTATGTGTTAGCTCGTTATTCTCCCTGTCTGTCACCAACATACCTGCCTGAGACTGCTCGACAGCTTGTACAATCCTTTGACCAGCCTCTTGCACTCCTGGTGCCATCACCAAGCAGCCGTCATCTGAAAGGCTCCCACCGTGACCCATGAACCAATAGCACAGGCGCTCTTCCCACAAAGCGGTAGCCGGTGTGACATCCTTCGCCATTAATTCTTCTTCCCGCTTCTCCCATTTCGGTACAGCCTTGAGGTAACCACCGGTGCCAAGATGGTGGTGGTATTTCTTCATCTGTGAATTGGTCTTGTTTTTCTGACTCGCGGCCTGGCCTTCAGCTGACAGCTTGTACTCCTCGAATGCTTCCTAGTTATCCACCAGCTTAGGAAATTGGTTGAAGTCGGGTCTTTCTCCCTTCTGCACATACTTGCGGCTGAGAGACGTCTTCCACGCCTGAAATGCGGTTGCCATCTTCTTCAAAGTGAATTTCTTGGCTTTGTCTTCGGACCCTTGAGGAAATGTGAAATTTTCTTTAATATCTTGCCAGAGCAGGTCCTTGGTAGCTTGAGGAACTTTGGCCCATTTTCTGATGCTAATTGGGACGTGATCCCTCTCGTGGTATCCACAAGCGTTGTTGTACGGCCCAACTGCTGAAAGAGGGGCAACCGGCATCTCTTCGTTGTTAACGTTGGTAAACACGTGCTTTGTGGATGGCTTCTTGTTAGGTCTCCGATGCTTGGATTGGTTGCTCGATGTACGGGGCTTGAAATACACAAACATATCTATAAACGTGTCAGAGTGTATTATATTAATAAATTGCAATTAATTATCATGTCCACGGGGATTATATTCTTCTAGCTATACCTCATCCTCGCCGGAACCAGTGTTACCGGACTTAGCGGCTCTAGCGTCAATAGCTTCATCGGCTGCAGCCTCAACGGCCTCACCGGAACCAACGTTAGCCTCAACGCGATGGAGTCCAACAAGAACTGTTCTCCCTCGTCGAAAGTAGGGTCACCACATCCTGGTTGCGCCATATATCCTAATTCCGAAAAAATATTGACATAAATATCATATTACTTTGAAACAACCATATTACAGATTACAACACAAGCATAACTTCATTTCACAAATTCACAAAGCATACTTGCTTTATTTTTCCTGCATTCAGAAGGTACTTGCTTTAGTCTCAAATATAACCTCTTTTCTAGTCATGACCAAAGCATTTAAGATTGCTAGTCATGACCATTAGAGGGATCAAGGCATAAGCATAGGCATGGACTATCAGTTCAACAATATATTCTGATTGCATAATGTAAACAACCCTTTTACACTAACCATCTCACTAACAAAGGATTCGATTATATGTATAAATACATAATCTTTGCTCCATGACTCAACAGATTTAATTCATATAAAGTCTCTGCTCAATGTAACTAATACAAAGCTAGCATCGTTTTAAAATAAATATTGATCAATCAGCATAAAGTAGAATCAATAATGAACACTCCTAAAATCACATCTCACAATCAGCTCAGATCAGAAAATCACACATATATAATAATTATCCCTGATGATCATAAGAGCACAAAGATTAATCATGCAAAGTTAATCTCAGAGGATCATTTCCAAGTCATATAAATTAAGCACAGATGGTCCAAATTTCAGCACTCACAAAAATTAAGCAATCTTAGCCTTCCTCTATACCCTTCAGCATGTATGCACAAAACCCAAATTTAGGCATCATTCAATATTTTGAGGACTCAAGATATCAGTACATATGCATAAATAAAATCCCTAGAACTTGTATCATTAATCACATAAAGATGCACATACACATACTGAAATTTCTATACATTAAGGCTACACTTCATCACAACAGGAATTTGTGAATTTTTCTCTCATAGCCAGCCCTTCTTCCTCACCCCTCATTCTTCCCTCTCCTGCCACTTTCTTCCCAGGTAGCAAGAACAGGCAGCAAGAACAGTAGCGAAACTCCCTCCTTCTTGCTCCAGACACTGGCGCCCAGCCTAGCCGAACCGCTCCTCAGGCATTTCGCCGAACACCTTGCGGGCAGCGGGATTAGAGAGGGAGGAGGAGGGCGTGCGCAGCTATACCTCGGTCCTCCGAGGTGGAATAGCGGGCGGCGCGCGTGTGGCAGAGGAGGCGATTTACGAGGTGGTGGAGGAGGCGCCATGGGTGGATCAAGGCGGCGACGAGGGCACCTGCGGGGTCGATCATGCCTGGGGTGGAGTGGCGCCGGGATGGTTGGGTGGCAGAGGAGGGCAACAGCGTCGACGAGGACGGCGGCATGGGGTCTCGATGGAGGCGACGGCGGTGGCGGTCAGAGAGACACAGGAGGCAGCGGCGCGGGGTCTCGAGCGGGGACTTAGAAAATTTGGGGTGTGAGAAAAGGGCGGGGAGTGTAAACTTTATACAGGGAGCACTTCTACAAGCGGTTCGTATTATCAACCGCTTGTAAAAGATCTCTACAAGCGGTTTTCAGAACCAACCGCTTGTAGAGGGAGGACTTCTACAAGCAGTTTATATTACTAACCGCTTGTGGAGCGTAGATTACAAGCGGTTGTTAACACCAACTGCTTGTGGAGCGCAGATTACAAGCGGTTGTTAACACCAACCGCTTGTAAAATTGTCGAACGTCTAATATTCAAAACTATATGATGCCCATATTATTTGACAAGATCTCTTCCTCCCCCTAGCTAGCGCGTGGCGCTTGAGTGCGGGCTCGTCCACCCGGGTTCGAGCCTCGCTCGCGCCCACTTGCCTTTCTTTCTTTTTTTTTAAAAAAATGCTTTTAGCACTTTAGTTTTATTTCACAATTTTTAAAAAAATGCTTTTAGCACTTTAGTTTCATTCCAGAATTTTTAAGAAATGCTTTTAGCACTTCAATTTCATTTCACAATTTTTAAAAAATGCTTTTAGCACTTTAGTTTTATTCCAGAATTTAAAAAAAATGCTTTTAGCACTTCAGTTTCATTTCACAATTTTTAAAAAATGCTTTTAGCACTTCAGTTTCATTCCAGAATTTTTAAGAAATGCTTTTGGCACTTTACATTCATTCCAAATAAACACTTCATACAGTAGAAGGCCCGTGTTACATATACATAGTTCATACAGTAGTGGTACATCTTAAGTAGTAACGTACTTTGTCTTTACAAGTGTTCCTTTATTATGATCATGACATATGAAAGGAGCATCCACGTATGTGTCATTGAGGAGGCTTATGTCGACATCCACAGCGAAATGAGGGATTTCGTCGAACTGACTATACTCTTCCTCTTCTGTGACGTCCTCAACTCCAACAATCCTTCGTTTGCCTTGGAGAACCATGTGTCGCTTTGGCTTAGTACTACAATCTTTTTGCTTGTCCTTCTGCTTCTTACGTTTGCTTGACATGTCCATTACGTAGAAGACCTGTCTCACATCGTTCGCGAGGACAAACGGTTCGTGCCTATAGCTGACTTGTGTGAGGTCCACGATTGTCATACCGTATTTGTCGACCTTCACGCCGCTTGAAATCAGTTTGACCCATTGGCACTTAAATAGAGGGACCTTCAAAGGTCCATAGTCAAGCTCCCATATCTCTTCTATGAAACCATAATATGTATCCACCTTGCCTTTGTTGTCTTGGCGTCTATCTGATAACCGCTATTCAGTTGGTGCTCTTGTTATCCCGGGATCTAGTGTAGAATGTGTAACCATTTATCTCGTACCCTTGAATGTCACGATTTCACTAGATGGTCCCCTGTTGCCCAAGCGTTACAAGCTGTTCATTGTCGACCCTTTCAAAAGGATGTACTTTTGTAACCAAAATAGTCATGGGATTTCATGTGTACGATTTTATTCTCTTTCGTGTTTATGAGTCTCTTTACATTCGAGGAGTATCCGGAAGGGACCTTCACACTGTTCAGGAACTCTATCATGCTTTTTTCTCTTCTTTGCTTAGAGTATAGCTCGCAAGATGTAGATAATGTTGTCCTTTCCCTCTTTTTTCTGGATGTAGGTCGTTCCTCAGTTCCAAGAGTTTAAGGTCCTTCCGAGCTTGCAGTGTATCTTTCGATTTTTCGTACATATCTATGTAGCCTAGCAGGTTCAAGCAGACATTCTTCGTGATATGCATGAAGTTAAGTGAGTGACGAACCTCCATAACTTCCCAATAAGGCAAGTCCCAAAATATTGACTTCTTCTTCTACATGGGTGCCTGACCATCCTCATTCTGCACATGTTTGCTTCCAAGACCCTTTCCAAATACTACTTTTAAATCCTTTACCATAGCAAACACACGTGGCCCACTACGATGCTGAGGCCTTGCACGAAGGTCTAGTTGCCCGTTAAATTTCATGCCTTTCTTCCGCAACGGGTGACTCGTAAGAAGAAACCTACGGTGACCCATGTAGACAACCTTCCAATAGTTTTTCAGGTACATGCCGTTCGTTTCATCTAAGCACTGGATGCAGGCTCTATATCCTTTGATAGTTAGGCCGGACAGGTTACCGAGAGCAGACCAGTTGTTGATTGTTACAAATAACAATGCACGTAGGGTGAAATACTCCCTTTTGTACTCATCCCATACCCTTGCACCATCGTCCCACAACGTCACAAGATTTTCAACCAATGGTTTCAGGTAGACATCAATGTCATTTCCAGGTTGCTTGGGGCCTTGGATCAACAAGGCATCATGATGTACTTTCGCTTCATGCACAGCCAAGGAGAAATGTTATAGATACATAGTATAACAGGCCAGGTGCTATGGCTGCTGCTCAATTCTCCGAAAGAATTCATCCCATCGGTACTCAACCCAAACCTTATGTTTCTCACCTCATCTGCGAAGTTCGGGTACGTCCGATCGATTTTCCTCCACTGTGAGCCATCTGCAGGGTGTCTAAGCATCCCGTCATCCTTACGCTCTTCTTTGTGCCAACGCATCATCTGGGCATGCGCTTTGTTAGCAAAGATACGTTTCAATCGAGGGATCATAGGGAAATACCACAACACTTTAGCTGGAGGTCTCTTCTTCTTACGGTCCCCATCTATTTCACCTGGATCGTCACGCTTCACCTTATACCGTGATTCTTTGCACACTGGACAAACATCCAAATTGGCATACTCATTACGATACAGGATACAATCATTAGGACATGTGTGTATTTTCTGTACTTCCAATCCCAAAGGACAGACGACTTGCTTGGCTTCATATATAGATTCTTCCATATATAGATTCATATATAGATTCTCATCATCACCAAAGTCACCAAGTGTTTCTTCCACGGAGTCTCCTCTCTCTGTCACGCAAGATCATCACCAAAGTGCGTGCCGTCCACGGGATCTTATTGAATCCATCTTCCTCTTCCTCGCCTTCTTCATCGTCTTCCTGGCTAATCGCCTCTACTTTGCCATGGTTGGTCCAACAGGTATAGTTTGACATGAAACCTCTCATGATCAAGTGGTTCATAACTTGCCATTGCTGGGAGTGCTCCTTCTCGTTCTTGCAATCTACACACGGACAACATATGAAGTCGCTCGAGGCAAGATGCAACGACCGCATCGAGAAAAGCACCAGACGCCATCAATGAACTCTCTCGAGCGACGGTCCGCATTGTACATCCATTGCCGATTCATCTACACCAAGTTATAATTTCATTAAAAATTATAACAAATTCCGTTACAAAAATTATAACCTAACTTATAGTTACATTTAAAAATCTAAAGCTCACGACCACTTAAATCCAACAAAAAGCTCCACCTACACCGGTCATCCAATTAAAGACCTACCTTTCTAATTATTTTTATCCTTCCTACCTTTGTAATTATTTTTTATCCTTCTACATGTTTTTCTATTTTATTTCATACACCAATAATTACTTCCTTGCAATATTGTACCTAGATCTCCCCCAACTTATTGTGATATTTAAGATTCTAAAGCTAACAACCACCTAGATCTAAAGCTTCCAATCACCTTTACCTTGTAATATCATATTTTGAACTAGATCTCCACCCTACATCTTCATACAACAACAAAAACAAGCATAGAAAACAAATTTTTGATCATGGTGATCTTGCTTAAAAAGTTCAAGATTTCTCCACATCCATTGAAAAAAATAGCAATATCTAGGTGAGAAGGATGTTCACATGATGTTACTAACCTTGAAACACTTGATTTGGAGCTAATCACCCCCAATTAAAAATTTGGACAGCACCTCCCCAAAAATAGCGCTGGGCTGGCCCATCTCTGTTCGATCGTACCTCTGCTGGCTCGTGGAGGAAGAAGGGTTAAATGCACTGCGCAGGAGGGCTTCCAGAAGCAGTTTGAGACACGAACCGCTTCTGGATCTTGCATTCTAGAAGCGGTTCTTGTCTCAAACCGCTTTTGAAAATCAGAAGCGGTTTGAGACGAGAACCGCTTCTAGAACGCAAGATCCAGAAGCGGTTCGTGTCTCAAACAGCTTCTGGAAGCTCTCACCGGACCGTTGCCTACGAACCGCTTCTGGTGCGAACATCACAACGGATTCGCACCAAACCGCTTCTAATAGGCCGGTTGTGATGCCCAGTTCTGTAGTAGTGGATCAAACTTGTACATTTTTATAAAAATCTGGCAGTTTTATTATTATTCCCGAGTCCTTGATGTTTTTGAATTTCTAAAAGTTTTAGATTCTTTCAAATTCTCCTGTAACTTCGTTGAGATGTTCTGGAGTTGTAATTGGATTTAACTAAATTTTCTCCAAATTTTATTCTGACATAATTTTGATCTGTAAAGTTTGGAATTAAGAGATTTAACAATATTTAGGGTATTCTTAAAGACCAAAATCCAAGAAATTCATAGAAAAGATGGAAATTCAGAATAAGACCAAAATTCCAAATTGTATTGTACATTTTATTTCTTTTTGTATTTTCTGGGCTATTACAAGAAGCTACTCTGGAATTGCTCAGATAGTGACAGAAGATGGAAAAAGAATTCTTCAGAAAATGACTGGATAGTTCAGAGATTATTTTTCAGTCGACATATCCAGTTTGAACTGCATGTCAGAATGAAACCAGAAATTTGTCCATCAAGAATAAATTCCCTAGCTTGCTTCGTACAGGCGAAATCTAGCTTGATCCACACGTACACGCGTTCAACGGGTAACGTCTCAACTTGGTAACTATGAATCGGCAAAATGATTTGTAGACTTGAAAATATGGAATATATGTTTCATTTAGGCACTGACTTGAATCAAATATATATGATTGTTCTTTTGTTTTTACTAATCGGAGACAAGCAGTGAGATTGGACAAACTACGACAAAACAAATTATCAGCTCATGCTTTCACACTGAAATGCATATCATGAGCTGAAAGCTCTCGGAAGATTACCTTCTTTGGTCAAGATTACTTATTTAATTTCACACTAATCAAATTAATCAACATAGCTTTCGCGGTTACTTCACCAAACGAGCAGCTCTGGCTACCTGACAATATCCAACACATGGCTTTTTCCAAGGGAGAAGATACGTAAACATCAAACTGTTTGTTAATTTCAACGTCTTCCAACTAGATGTAATAAGGTCACAATATCTTGGTGTTTTGCGTGTGATGCATCCTAGCTTAGGTCAAAATTGAGAAAATAAATAGTTGAAACAAACAGATCAGTGCTATCCAAAGTCCCTTTCTTTTTTTTTCCCACTCTCTATTGAAGAACACAAAATCCCTTTCTGCAAACCATACATTTATGAATACTTTTAACATGCCCAAATGATTGGTCTTAGTCATATGTTATTGTACCGATGCACTAGTGGGATTGGTAGGTTAACCTGGACCTCTCAATTTCATATAGGCCATTGCAACCAGACAGAAGGCAAACAGAAAGATTTGTACCTAATGATAGGTTGCTATCAACTAGGGATGGCAACAGGGAAAATCCCAGTAGGGAGCACCCTGTCATCTCCAATCCCTGGTAACTAAAGCTTCATATGTCCCCATCCCTGTCCCCGACTCCCGACGGGTTTACGGGTCCCCGATGGGGACTAATCTCCGAAAATTGGAGCAAGCCAAATGTGAACCAAAAACAGCAATTTCAACATCAGATAATTTCCGAGATGAACTAACAGATGCTACTGGACTGGACTGAACATTTTTAGCCAAATCACGAACCTAACAGCAAAAATGCAAATCTTAGGTTGTATTTAAATATAACATAGCTCAGTCTGCTCTAGCATGCAAATCTTAGGTTATATTTCAATATAAAATAGCTCAGTCTGATCTAGCATGCAAATCTTAGGTTATATTTCAATATAAAATAGCTTAGTCTGCTCTAGCTTGGGATGTAATCGGATCGGATACGGTCGGATATTGTTCATCCCATATCCGTATCCATATTTTTTATCGAATACGAAGTCGGATACAAATGGTGTCGGATGTGAATACGAATCACGAATAATACGGATACTATCACTTACGAATCTGAGGCGAATACGGACCGGATTCAATACGGGTGCGAATATTTTTAGCGGATAATATACTAAAATATAGATCATTTATTGCACATGTAACATACTTGAATGGTAGATTACTTATGAGTTATGAATAATTATTGACAAAATGTGAAGAAAATAGTACAAGAATTTACTATAGTTGCATTGTACATAATTAAGAATTAATAATGAACGACTTTGGCTTGTGGTGCACTTAGCGTTGGCACTTTAGCGATGGCGATGTAGCACTTGGTAGAATGGTAGTTGGTACTTGGCGATTAGCACTGGCATCGTAGACTACCAAGAGTGGTATTGGTACACCGGTACTAGTGCCTCCGGACTCAGTGGTGGTGCTCTTTGATTGGAGATTCTGAGACTCACGATCTTGGAGAAGTCTTTAAAGTTTTCGGATAATATCCATATTTTATATCCGGATATTATCTGATTATAAACTCGAATATTCCTGTATCCATCGGATAATTACTATCCGTATCCGTATCCTTATCCGTATCCGTATCCGGAAAATTCTTCGAATATCCGAAAAACTATTCAAATCGCTATCCGAATTGATTCGGTCAGTCGGTCGGAAAATATCCGTTCCAGTTGCACCCCTAGCTCTAGCACATTTCCAAGAACAAATTAGCTGTTGGTATGCATTTGTCGGTCTGTCAGGTGCAACACAAGAACCTAAACCTGTGCATATGCATTGAATATGGTAGAACGTATTATTACTATTATTTTTTTGCATTGATTTGCTTAGAAAACCTATCATTTTCTTAGAATTCAGTTGAATTTTTTTTTTTGCTCAGTAGTTGTACTAATATCTTGACAGTGTGTGTCGGTCTTACATTCCAAACCAACCTAGGGTTTTCAATTATTCGATCTGACCAATTGTTCTCATATGATACATGACAAAATAATTTATCGAATGGATGGAAGGCACCTAAACCTAGTAAAATCAATTGAACTAAACACAAAACAAATGCAGATCATCTGCAATTGAACATTTCTTTGCAAACTTCATCAGCCTCCAACTAAATCATGGCAGATCATCTTTCTAGATCATGGATGATAGCCATGTAAATATACTTTCTAGGTCTGACCTTGGGTTTGTAGGTGTAGATGCAGACCTTGGGTTTGTAGGTGAGGAGGAGGAGGGTCTGCTCGGCGCCGGCGTCTTGGAGGTGGGCGAGTCCCAGATCTGCGGTGCGGGCGAGAGTCCAAGATCTATGTGGCGGTGCGGCAAGAGATCTGCGGGCAAGTCCCAAATCAGCGGCTACCAATGAGCGCTAGTAGCGGCCTGCGCGGCTGCACGCTGGGAGAGCCTCGAGTTGGGACTCGGAGGAGGTGGAGGATGGAATATGGCGAGCGACAGTGGCGGCGGCGGAGTAGTACTTGTCGACGCCAAGGTCGACGAAGTCTACGACGGCGGGGTGTGCGCGGAAGTGCGAGACGACGGTGTCCTTGAGCGGCTGGCCAAAGGTGTCGGCGGCCGCAAAGATCTTGAAGCGACGGTTGGTGGCGGTGGCCACGGTGGGTGGTGGATCTTGTGGGGCTCAATCTGAGCTGGGACGCGAGTAGAGTGGAGGCGAGATGGATTGGGCTGACACGCTGGAGCGGCTCTGACACCAGATTAGCGAGGCGGTGTGGATCACTCTGGCTGGATTATGGTTCACACTTCAGAGGTCCACAGCCCGATCGGGGAGGAGGAGGGGACTGGGATTGGGAACACTCGGTAGTCGCCACCAGATTGGAAATTAGGAACATTTGGATCTAGGGTTTTCAAAGCATGGGCCACCTATCAAAAGTAAATTGGGGATGGAGAAGGGGAATGATGGAACGTCCCCAGTCCCACCATCCCCGACGGGACAACAATTTCCTCCACTAAGCCCCCTGGGAGGATATTTCCCCATCCCCGTCCCCCAATGGAGGAATTCCCCACAAGGAAAGGAGATCGGGGCCAATTGCCATCTCTACTATCAGCAACCATTGTCCTGCTTGCTTGTTGCAAGACATAAAGAATCCCAAACCTATTAAACTCACTGATGCAGGTCAATTCAGATTACCTAAGATCAATGGCAGCCGACGAGCGCTAGTAGCGGCCTGCGCGGCTACACGCTTGGAGCCTCGAGTTGGGGCTTGGAGGAGGTGGAGGATTCAATCTGGCGAGCGACGGTGGCGGTGGTGGAGTAGTACTTATCAACACCAAGATTGACAACGTCTGCGATGGTGGGGTGTCTTGTGAAGTCGAGATGACCGTGTCCTTGAGTGGCTGGCCGAAGGTGTCGGCGATTGCAAAGATCTTGAAGCGGCGGTTGGTGGTAGTGGCCAAGGGTGGGTGGTGGATCTTGCGGGGCTTGATTTGAGCTGGGACACAAGCAGAGTGGAGGCGAGATGGATTGGGCCGACACGCTGGGAGCGGCTATAGAACGTCGGATCAACGGATGGCTACAGGATCGCTACAAACTGGACTACGGTTCACACTTCGCAGGTCACAGCCGCCAGCCGAGAGGGAGGAGTGGGACTGGGGATTGGGAACACTCGGTAGTCGCCGCCAGATTGGAAATTAGAAACATTTGGATCTAGGGTTTTCAAAGCATGGACAACAATTTCCTCCGCTAAGCCCCCGCCGAGAGGAGATTTCCCCATCCCCATCTTCCAATAGAGGAATTCCCCATGGGGAAAGGGGATCGGGGCCAATTGCCATCTCTACTATCAGCAACCATTGTCCTGCTTACTTGTTGCAAGACATAAAGAATCCCAAACCTATTAACCTCACTGATGCAGTCAATTGAGATTACCTATAAATTGGAAAGCAATTTAATCCCAACTACAATGAGCACAGAATTTTAAAGCAGGCCCTATTAATTCGTTCTGTTAACTATACAGTTGCTTTAAAACTAGCAGTTCTTATTTGGTTTTGATCGAGCTCCTTTGAGAGGATACAGAGTGTCTTCCTAGTTAGGCGACAGCATAGAGATGAAGTGTTAGATTTTTGCTTGTGAACTTTGTTGAGATGGTATTGTGTAGGCCCACCCAAACTGCATGCCATACTGATGTGTTCCTTTCTGTCGGATCCAATATCTTAGAATATCAGAGTCTTTACTCTACCTCATGGTTCTCATCATGCTTGTATCTGAAAAATTATTCGTCGGCAAAGCCAGGATTCGATCGTCAGGTCCCCTATTGACCCCGTGTTTTCGGCATAGAATTATAGTACTAATTATTAAGCCACTTTTGGAACATGGACAAAGGAAAAGAAACATCTATCGTTCTTGATTTGATGCCTCTTCACCGTAGGATAGGATACTAGCCTCTTACGTTGGGAAGAATTCGGAGCACCATTTCACACTGATGACCAAACATTTCAGCTTGATGTTTCGTCAAGTGACAGATTCTTTCTTCTGCAGACAAGTTCAAGTCTCAAGCTACCTTTTGTATGCACAAGGATTATCTTATACCAAAATTGTCGGCACCACTTGTAACACCCTAGGCAGACAGAGAGCCCAGGATGTCACGAGAAAATTGATTATTTGCCACTTTAAAGATTGACTCTTTGGATTATGATGCCACTTGAGTCAATGACATATGGGATCATCTGAATCAATGAAATGTGGGTCCAGTGGTAAATTTGCGAAGCCACATGTTTGAAGTGGCAAATACCCAAATCTCTCGGATGTCACTACTACATTTTTTATTCTAAATCTAAATCATTATTGGTTTTAATTTCAGCAATACTTTCTCTAGTAAAAGTTGTACACAAGATATCCTAAAATACGCATAACAAGAAAATATAAATTCTCTCATAACTTAGGACCTCACACTCAAGAATGCACAGGACCATGTGTTCAAGAACGTATGGAACCATACATCCGGGAGCAATAAATAACAATTAAGCTATTAAATAAAACGCAAACATAAAAGTAACTCTAACTCACCGTTAACTATTAGATCTTGTACCAACCATGGCCTACACAACTAACATGAAGCATCAAATGTCTCAATAATAAAGTTCCAAATAAGTGATCTAGTTCGCTAGGATATTAATGAGATAACTAAAGAAGAGTAACTAATAGTTGCTTGCATGTGATCTGTATGTGCTACTCTTATCTCATGCATGTTGTCTTTAATGATTACCTAAAAACAACAACAGAACCAGAGTGAGTTCAAGACTTGGCAAGTACATAACAAAATAAAAAATATTAGAGAAAATTCTTTATTTGCTATTGAAAGTTGACCGCTTCCCTCATATGCCATTGCGAAGCTGCTGCTCCCCCCTTCATTGCTACTCCATCTCAACTTCCATCTCTTATTTGCCACTCCCGTTAGTGGCCTATGATGTGGCCATTAACCGGGACGTGTAAAGACATTTCTGCCCTTGTGTTTAGTTGTCGCTAACTCAGCCAATTGGTGGCCTAGTTTGGTAAGTTACTACTGTTGGACTTGGTGGAAGTAGTCCCAATCAATCAATTAGAGACTTGACTCGGTTGGTCTTGGTCGGAAGTGGTTGGGTTTGACCTTGAGCACACAATACTACACCGGTACTGTTTTCCTTTTTCTCTACTGCATAACAGAGAACGAGAGATTAGGATACGGTGGTGGCAATGCCTTGGTGATGGAATGGTTACGAACAAGTGAGCATAGCATGTTCCCGGACATGGGGAACTTATTTGTGGCAGTTTTACAAACAGTTATGACTATGGCCGGTGGCTAGAATAGCGTGAAGAAGCAGCGATGGCTGCGTTGAAGAGTTCACTGGCGGTGGGCTTTAGTGGGGAATCAGCAATTGTAACATGTGCATGAGCATAGCGAGGTTGTGGGGACCCTCTTGGTGGTGGTAGCTTGGCCTGAGATAGCGTGAGCAAAGCCGATGACAATAGAGGCTATGGCGAGGAGGTGGAGCTTGATGGCATAGTTCTATAGTGGAGGGGATGGCTGGAGAAGGTGGGGGATAGCTTTAGCACGGTGAGGAAAACCTCATGACATGGTTGGCTCAACAGGTAGATGATAGAGGTGGTAAATCATCAGAGGCGCAGGGAGAGTGGCAGCGTAGCTCAAATCTAGTGGTCCTCCGGTGAGCTTCGATGGTGAGAGTGGCACTACTAGGATAATTGAAAAGTCAGGAAGGTGATGGTGTAATCCATTTTAGAGAAGGAAGAACCTAGAGAACGAATTTGGGTATACTACCCATGGTGGTCACGATGGCAATGGTAGCGCAACATGTGGATGAGGATAGTGCTTAGTGATGGTGCGAGTGGTCTTAGGAGGTTGAGGAAGTGCGAAAAAATTGGAAGTGAGTTATTGTCACTAGCTTTATTGGCACTAGAGGAAGGGTGAGGTGAGCAGCAGTGAGGGCTTCCAATCGGGTTCTTGCTCTTAGTGAGGTGAGCAGTGGTGTTTGAGATGGACAGTGTGAGGTCGATGATCGATGACCTCCATAGGTGGTGTCAGCATGGGAGGGGATGGAGAGCGGTGATGGGCGTTCAGAGGGTAGATGGAAGAGAGGAGGAAGAAGGGCTTTGACTAACGGGTAGGAGATACCCCATTGCTAGAGCTTCTTCTTCTACTAATAAATTTTCAACAAGCAAGGTAAGTACTTTCATACTTCCTAAGACATTTGCAAATGATATTAACTACACATATAGCTATTCAAAGGAAAGATATATGTCTTGTTTGCTCAAAACTAATTTCTAGTTTAAATATGAATAATAATAGTTTCCAAAACAACAATTGTGAAAGCATAACTTAAACAAAATATAAATACAAGGCATTGTGTATGTACCAATGCTAGTATTGTAGCATAAGACCGTTAGTGTACCATATACATTTACCTCTTTGCCCAAAACCATTTAAAAAACCCAGTTTCTAAAACTGAAGTCTAACCAATTGTGGCCTTTCTCTGCAATGCCCATGAACATTGATAGGACTATTTGAGTAGATTTGATTATCATTATGCAAAAAATGTACAACTGTTCCCACAAGATATAACCATCTTATATTACCTGCACAATTTTACACCCAACATGATACAGTTTGAACTAAGAGGTAATAACAAGGCTTTTACAATACCAAGCCCGAACATCACCCTACCTATTGATCCCTCAAGGTATGGATGCCAGTTACCATCGCAATGAAGTGTACAACGTTGTGTCGGATAGCCTTGCATTTAGGGTGTAAGTGTGTCCTCAGACATGGACACCTATTACCATCACTTATGTAAAGGTGCTTTCATATAGACATTTTGCCTCTACAAGTTGCATATCAGATTGTAAAGACACTTTTTGTAGCACTTTAGAAGGTGCCTTAACTGTAGAGGCACTATTTGTTGGATAAAAGCATGGAATGTGGACTATAGAAGCGTTTCTTTGAGTCATTTTGTAAAATATCAAAACAAAATATTATGTAGACATTTTTTTCAGACACTTCTTAAATCGGTCTTAGCTTGTAGAGATAGTATTTGTGGCATTTTTTATCCTCTAGAGGCATTTTTTAGGAACTTGAGACATGTTGCATACTACTCATAACAAAGTAATGTAAGAATAAGCATGTTGCAATGTGAGGTTGGATTGGTTAGTACGGATACTTGTTTTCCACGAGGTCTTGAGTTTGAGGATTGACTTCAACAAAATTTTAGAATATACTCTTGAATTCGAGGATTGACTTCAACTTAATTTTAGAATATGATCTTGAGTTCAAGGATTTACTTCAACATATTTTTAGAATATATTTTTCATTAACCCAGAGGATGCTAGAGATTGTAGGGACACAATTTAGTTCCTTTACAAAAATGTCTTATATAATGTAATGACATTTTAGTATGTCCGTAGTGACAGTGCATTTAGAGGCACCATCATAGCCTTTTCAAAGATGTCTTTAAAATCACGTAGAGAGTAAAAAGTATGTCCAAACTATACAATCAAAATACCTCTACATGATGTTTTTCCTGTAGTGCATCATGTGCAAGCATGTCCAAAATATAACCTATAAACTACATCCTGTGGGGATAATGCTAGTTCCTAGTAAATTATTCAGCCATGTCATACACATAAGAACATGTGGTTTGTACAATATATGCTAGGATCAATGGCACTTGGGGACGGTCCTTAAGGGAACTTACCACTCATTCAAGTCAAAATCATTTTTCTTGCATTATGCCAAAATGATTTTCCTCATGTATGTAAGTCCAAAGGTGTCACATGAGTAATATTCCAAGATGTCCCCAGCCTTCTTTTTAGTAATTTTTCTAAATTTTGTACTAAGCATGGCTAAGAATTTTTTACCTAAATTTTAGACTAAGTCCCACTAAATATTTATAGTAAATGGGTAAATAATCCTAATTTATAACATCAAGGAGGTGTTTATTTCAACAATTGGCAACATCTAAGTCCTAAAGAGAAATATAGCTATTTTAATTTAATTAAGCATGCATAAAATATTTCATAATGAGAAAACATATAACATGAAAAAAATAGATCAACGTGGTCAAGGAGGTACTTTCCTTGCTCATTGAGTTCTTGTACTTGTTTTGGTTCAACTTCAATCGCGTTCGGTACATTAGTGTCTAAATGAGAAAACTAAATAACACAAATAAATTTCAAATAAATTCAAAATTACAAAACTAGTTTTAAAAGAAAGATCTTGAATTTGGAAAAATTAAGAAACAAAAATGAACTCATTCAGAGTTTGTGTGAGGGAGAACATGCCATTGGTGGTTTGCTAGGAGAGAAATCAAGAAAAAGAAGAGGGAAAACACTGTGTAGTATTGTTTGTAATTATTTTCTTTAATTCAAAATTTTTTGGTTTATTGTGCAGAGGCTCATGTGTGAGGCCATAGTTTAAGTGAATCGGTTTATTTAAAAATTGAACTGAGCTGTGGGACCCATATGTCATTAATTGAACTTTTAAAACTGGTTTTAATTATAAATTTGACATATGGAACTGATTTGGAGGGTTGCCTCAAAAATTTATGGTTTATTGTGCAGAGGCTCATGTGTGAGGCCATAGTTTAAGTGAACCAGTTTATTTAAAAGTTGAACTAAGCTATGGGACCCATATGTCATTAATTGAACTTTTAAAACCAGTTTTAATTATAAATTTGACAAGTGGGGTCCGTGTATTGGTGACTCAGGATAGGGTAGTGGCTTGGGCAGGGCTACCATTGGCGAATGGTGGTGACTCTTTTAGTGACTAGGCTTGAGATAGCAAAAGGGAGTGCAAGTGGCCTAAGATAGGGATTGGTAGCAATCGGGGATGGCCAGTGGTAAGCACATAGTGCCAACAGCCATGGCAGATGGCGATGATGGATGAGCGGTTGTGCTGGAGTGAAATTGAGGTAGGTGAAAGCATCTACGAGGTGAGGGGATCCTGTTTTGGAGGTTGGTGGCAGAAACTCACTAGAAAAGCTTCAACTGTGGCCTAAGGCAGCGGTCGAAGGTGATCATAGCATTGATGCTCTAGTGGTACTCGGTTAAAATTGAGAGTGGGGGTAAGTTATATGGAGGACAAGGACAGTGTGGACAGGAGGAATCACATATGGCTCACCGGCGGCAGAGTTTGACTTCAACTTGGCTCGGTCAGCTTCGGGGTGAAGAAGATTCATAGTAGCATCGCTACGTTAGGATGTTTGAGGCAATGTGTAGGGCGATTGAAGGCAGTAGTGTGGAGTGGAATGCAAGGCCAGGGTGGTCTTTATAGGTGGCAAGGATGATGGGTTTGACTTGTGCCTGAAGGCACAATGCAATCAGCCACAAGTTAGGTGACGCAAGCACAGCATGAACAGAGGCTTTGTAGCAGCTTTTTAGTCACTTTGTAGGGTGTGCATAGGAGATGCAGAGATGCATTGCTGGCATTGGTGGTGCTAGGCTAAGTCATTGACGAGGAGCGTGGCAGCAAGGAGAAGGTGACAAGGGCATGATGTGAATCCTACAAAGGCGAACTTTTGAAGGGAGCCGTGTGGGTGGAATGCGAGGCCGAGGTGGTCTTTATAGGTGGCCAGGATTGTGGGTTCAAATTGAGCCTGAAGGCATAATGCAACTAGCCACAAGTTAGGCGATGCAAGCATAGCAGGAAAAGAGGCTATGCAGCAGCTTTTTAGTCGCTTTGTAGGGTGTGCACAGGGGATGCAGAGATGCATCATTGGCATTGGTGGTGTCAGGCTAAGCTATTGATGAGGAGTGTGGTAGCAAGGTGAAGGTGACAAGGGCATGACGTGAATCATGCAGGTCGGGCTGGCTATTGAGCTTAACGAGCTATTATCGAGCTTCTTTCAAAATTGACATAATTCAACATAAAATCAATTTATCTACCAGATAAGTGGTTATTTCAAATACGAGCTAACTAGCCACTATTGAGCTGGGCCTCATTAACATTTTTCACTCGAAATAAACTCATTTTAACTTTGAACTCATTAACTGCTATAATCAATGTAATTTTGATTTGAGCCCTAACGAGCTTTTTTGCCAGCCCTACCTGCATGAGCGATGGCACTATATTGGCGCATGTTCTAGTGCTAACAAGACAAGGCAAGCATGCGTGTAGTTGGCTTGGGAAAGTAGAGGTGTACGACAAAAGTAGGGGTGTGACATTGAGCAGTTGGTAGGTAGGTGCAGTGCTCGATAGGGAGGATGAAAGGAGGGGGACAAGTAGGAGGAACGAAGGCGCATGGGCTTTAGGGTTGTCGTGATGCATCTAGTGTGAGGTGGTATGCTTCTAGGGCCATGGTGGTGGATGGTGCGATGTGATGACATGGTAGACACGGCTAAAGTATATGTTGGCTCTATCGAGGTTTGACGTGCGTGAGCTGGTGTGGCAAGGAGGAAGGTGTGGTTGCGAGCTAGTCTGAATGGTATGCTGGTCGGGGTATGCTTGCAATCGACATGGGGTTTGGGCATGTAGTGTGTGAATGGTGCGGGGTGCACGTGGTGCGGGCATGAGCTAGGCTGGGAGAGGAAAACAAAGGAAGGCATATTCATCAAGAATACACAAGTGCAATAGATATGCGAAAGGAGAAGATGAATTCGGGGTTGGCAATGGGTTGGATTTTGGGCCAAAAAGCCGCACAGTAATGTGCTGAGGGTAGAAACATTAATGGGCCGAGGATAGGATTCGGCCCAAACACTTTAGAGATTTTGGAAAAATGATTTCATAATAAAATAAAACCAAAAATGTTTTCTAAATTTATTAATTAGTAAAAAACTTGCACAAAATCTAGAAAAATTCACAGAATCATTTTGGAATATTTAGAACTCAAATAAAATATTTTTCAAACTTTTAAACTGATTTGGAAAATCTACAAAAATTAAAAAGTTCTTAGGAAAAGAAGACAAAAACTCCAGAAAATTTTGAAAAATCTCAAAATTCATCAAATACATTTAAATTGTTTATTCTACACAAAATTAAGTTTTTAGGTTGTGACACTAGCCTAATTATTCCCCTCCATTGGACAAACCCCCCGCAAACTACGCAAAATTTTCAAACATATGAGTTAAGAACCGACACATAGCAAACATATGAGTTCGGAAACTACGCAAAATTTTCAAAGAGTTTCTAGTTGGCCAAAAATCCTGATTACCCATGTGAACCCTCATTTCTAATCTCGAAAATTATTTTGTTGCATTACTGGAGAACAGGCTTAGCAATTTATATCTATTTTTTTATACATGACAAAAAGTGTCTACCCATTCCACTCCTGGAAACACAGGAAGTTATATAATGTTTCCTTATGACTAAAATTTAATTCGAGCAACTAATAGATGCAATAAACCTATAAACACAGCTGCTACTAAAGACGATAGTGTTCTGCATAGCAACCTTTCTAGTGCTATAACTTTCAAACCACTCTCCCTCGATGTAGTAACAATGTGTGAGGTATCTTTATTGTATTTATTTATTTTATTTCTCTTCAATTTATATATGAATTTATACTGCAAAAGACTATGCTTGCTATGTCATGAATTTTGAAAAATTCCAACAGTGCTACTATCCTATTAAAAGGCCGATGATCAATAATAGATTTACTTTAGCAATAAGAAAGGTTTAATTTTTTTTAAAAATTTTACATAAGGGTGAGAAGGAAATGCTTAACATCTCATAAAAATTTTGAATCATGATCATTCACCAGAGAATTTATAAAATTTGTAGAAGGCACAGTGACATTTATGTTCTTTCTCTGTTTGGTTTTTGAAATATAATACAACAAATTAAGTTCAATGTCAGAATTAAATGAAAATATTCTGTCATAATTTCAATCTGAAAATTTTATATTATCTTCCCCAGAAATAAATTCATAAACATTAAAAATATCAGAAATTAATAAATTAATTTAAGTCATTTAAAAATTCAAAAACGGAGAGAATTGAAAACTAGTACTTTGAATGTCGGAATTTTTATAAATTCCTGGAGAAATATTTTGAGTTGAAAATTTTACATAAGAATACTTAGCTCAAATAAATTTGAAAAACAAAATTTCAAAAAG
Organism: Guadua angustifolia; assembly: GCA_036346375.1. Lineage (NCBI taxonomy): Eukaryota > Viridiplantae > Streptophyta > Magnoliopsida > Poales > Poaceae > Guadua > Guadua angustifolia. The sequence continues at coordinate 63,125,859 of CM070503.1, read as the reverse complement.
TTATAAAAATATTTGAATTGCCTGATAAATCCTTAACTCAAATGAATTGATTTTTGAAATATAATACAACAAATTAAGTTTAGTGCTTACTGCATTGATAGATTTTATTGAGCAAACCAAGGAAGTTGAAATTTTTTGAAAATTTTATAGAATGGTACCGAGGAAGTTCTTAATCTTTCATAAAAATTTTAGATGATGATCACACTCGAGAAAATTTATAAAAATCTAACAAGTTTACTGTCCCAATTATGTCCATTCTGTTTTTGATTTTCTGAAGATAACAAATGATGTTAAATTATTTTGAAATTTTTTTCTATGATCCCAAACAACAAGGGATGGTACCATAATTTTTCCAGATGATTATCTGGCTTGTCAAAATTTTTAAAAATCTGACAGTGTTTCTGCCCAAATTTTTAAAAATCTCAAAAAATTAGTTTTTCATCAAATTTTCATGTAACAAGACTTTGTTAAGGGTTATTGGACCCATTCCGTTCAAATCCGGCCAAAACATCTGAAAATCCGGATTAAAAACCCGAAATTTCGGTGAAATTTGCTCGAATTTCGCCAAAATTTTGAATTGACCGATATATATAAATTGGGTCCGAAACCGAAATTTCTGATAAATTCGAAAATTCAATCCTCAGTCACGCTATCCTCGCTTCTTTCGTCCTCGTCCTCTATTAATCTACTAGCAGTATAGGCGCTCTGTTCCAGCAAATTCTAGTCCGGTTTTTTAAGAAAAAATCGATAAATTTTATCGAATTTTCGATTTCCATAATTTTAAATAAAATGGGTCGGAGGACCCTTTGGCGAATCCACGGGCTATTACAAACCTTCGATGAATCGCATTTAATCTCTGGTTACTATAAACCATCAACGAATCTGTGTTTTTTAGAAAATCGTGGTTGTTTTTCGCATTTCGGGATATTTGATCGTTTTTTGTTTTTGTGTTTGTTAAAAAATGGGTCGTTAGAACCACCGAGTGAACTTTTAAACTGATTTGGAAAATCTACAAAAATTAAAAAGTTCTTAGGAAAAGAAGACAAAAACTCCGAAAATTTTGAAAAATCTCAAAATTCATCAAATACATTTAAATTGTTTATTCTACACAAAATTAAGTTTTTAGGTTGTGACACTAGCCTAATTATTCCCTCCATTGGACAAACCCCCCATAAACTACATAAAATTTTCAAACATATGAGTTAAGAACCGACACATAGCAAACATATGAGTTCGGAAACTACATAAAATTTTCAAAGAGTTTCTAGTTGGCCAAAAATCCTGATTACCCATGTGAACCCTCATTTCTAATCTAGAAAATTATTTTGTTGCATTCTTGGAGAACAGGCTTAGCAATTTATATCTATTTTTTTATACATGACAAAAAGTGTCTACCCATTCCACTCCTGGAAACACAGGAAGTTATATAATGTTTCCTTATGACTAAAATTTAATTCGAGCAACTAATAGATGCAATAAACCTATAAACACAGCTGCTACTAAAGACGATAGTGTTCTGCATAGCAACCTTTCTAGTGCCATAACTTTCAAACCACTCTCCCCTGATATAGTAACAATGTGTGAGGTATCTTTATTGTATTTATTTATTTTTATTTCTCTTCAATTTATATATGAATTTATACTGCAAAAGACTATGCTTGCTATGTTTGTATATGAAATTGGATTACACAACACTATGATCGCTATGATTGTCTGAATTCATCTTGGCTTCGCTACTCACGGCTATCCAGCTTCTTTCGTCCTCCTCCTCTATTAATCGATCGATCTCTTCCCTTGCTTGTCTGTCGCACCACGTACGGCAACCCTGGGCAGCAGCTATAGCCGAAGCGGCCGTACGTGCACAGGGTTCCAAGGGCAGCGGCGGCAGCACATGCGCATACGTGGCAACGACAGCAGCAGCAGCAGCAGCGTACGGCAACGGCAACCGACTCATCCCGATGATTTTTTCTTCTTCTTCTTCTTTTTCTCTTGTCTGTTTCTCTTTCTTGCTAATGAAGGTATATATATATATATATATATATGTATGTATGTATGTATGTATGTATGTATGTATGTATGTATGTATCTAGTATTACACCAACTTATTTTAGCCAGGTTCCATACAAGGTTGATTTCAGCTGTGCTTTTGATAGATCCAAAGTTACAAATATTTTGCTACCCCCATATTAGTTTCGAAATTTCTCTGCATTGATATTTATATTTGGAGAGCACACTTTTTTACACCACATTAACGTATATATATTTCCATATACATGGTCCATTGATGCATTACCAATTTCTTTGGCGATATGATAGTTTCGAAGCACGATTTATCTACGCGGAAGTATCCAAATAGCTAGCTAGGTAATTAATACGTGATGGATCGTACCGAAAACTGTAATTAACTCCAGCTAATCTACCTTAATTAAATCTAAATTTGTGTGACACGTTTCTATCTTAAGTCTAAAAAGATAAAAGCACGCATGTTGGAAAATAGAGAAACCAAAGCAGAGACTGTTTTATGACTTGGCATGGGATTGTCCAGCCGCGCGTGGAATTGGGGAGAATTCGGTTTCTTTTTTTCTTTTAATTACTCTTTCTGGTTTCAAGGTTGCATCCAAACTGCTCTTTGTATCCTACGACACCACGGCTGTCAGTTTAGATTTGATCCAAGCCATATATTACACCTTAATTAGCAAGGGAATAGATGGCCGTGATCTTTTCTTTTGTCTGATTAACGTGGTAATTTCTATCATTTTTAACTCCTAGGATTATCATAGCATCTTTAGGAGGAACCTCCAATTATTAACTTCGTTCAGAAATATAAGCCATATATATAGTCTGAATATCTTATTCAGAAATTTAATGCTTGCATGTAGATTGAATGAGTCTTTTCCTATTATACCCCTATTTATTCTATCTTAACTATATGCATTTATTCATTACTACCACACACAAAGTACTATCTCTCATCTTCCAAGACAATTAATTAGGGTATATACTAAGTTATTATCACCCACACCTTTCTCAATTTCACTCTAACCTTAATGCTTGTGTAAAGTCAAAATACGCTTTATATTTCTAAGTGGAGGGAGTAGTAAAGAAGATAAGATATAAGTGTTTGTGCAATTGGAGAAAGAAAGAAAGAAAGAAAAAAAGGAATGAATCATGCAAGGCACAGTCCCAAGTACATTCCTTCCAGCTTTGGAGTTGGAAAAGAGGAAACCTGCTCGCGTGCGATCGTGCGTGTAAAAGTCTAAAAGATCGATCGATCGAGAATGTTATGGGGAGGCCATGACTCAGCCATGCATTTCTATTGGATTTCCAAGATACATAAATGGACCAATTTAACCTACCTAGTGGCAATCGAGCTAGCTCCACTACTACAGAACCGGCTACTAGTAGCGGTTCGTAACCCCTTTAGAAGCGGTTTATAACGCTTCTAAGCAACAGCGTGTGATACCGTCGGGTATCTGGCGATTCTTTCACTGCTGTCTTTGTGACACGAAGCGGTTGGGAAGGTGTTCGGGAGGGCGATGGAGCCGCCCGTGGGGAACTCCTGGCGGTTCGTTTACAAACCGCTTGTGGAGAAGGATATCGAAGCGGTTAGTCTTACAAACGCTTGTGGAAGGATATCGAAGCGGTTAGTCTTACCAACGCTTGTGGAAGCGACACTCTACAGCGGTTGGAGTCACCAACCTCTTGTGGAGAGTTTTCGATTATATGTATTTTAGAATATGTTCTTCTGTGTTTTTGTATATCGTTTTTGACCATAAAATTAAATATGAGGGAGGAGTTTTTTGCAATTAAATATATATTGCATATGCATACTCATACACATGTTCACAAGCTAGCTAGCTCATTACCAAAAACAGACTTAATAGTGTAAAAATGGACAAGTACATAGCGCAACCAACATTTACAATTTTGAATGATGAAAAAAATGATTATCGAACTCATTTCTTGCATGCGTCACTATTTTTGTCTTTGGTCGGCGTGGATGTACGTCATCAGTTCATCGGTGTTCAACTCTGGAAAGCCTACATGGAACTTCGCCATTTGAGATACAACCTCGTCGACAATGAAGCCGATGAGTTGTTCTTGGAGTCTTGCGCCCGTGGCGGGATCACGTTAACGTGCTCATCGATGTTGGGCTGACAATTAATTAAGCGGGAAGTATATAAATATCCGATCGCATGCAATTAATTAAAATGTAAGTTGTAGCTAACAAATTGACATGCATATCTGAACCTCGGCATAATGTTCGACTCATCGCCATGGATAAAACTTTGAATATAGTGGAACACGTAGTAGCCACATAAGTTGTTTCGACCATCTAGCGTTTAACCTTCGGGGAGAAATTTGAGAATATCGGATGAAGAAGCGATATGGCGCATGTATATTAATAATAGTTTTTGTAGTGCATGCTGAGTGCTTACTATGACCTCGAATTCTTTCGAATTCTCCTTTTGCTTCTTCTTGAACTTTGCAAATGTCTGTTAGGGCGTCAATGAACCATTGGTATTTTTGGATGGATTCCTTCTTGAGTCATGAACTATAATCCTGCTTGTTGTCAAGCTCGATGACTAGAAGGATCGATGAAACCTATTAGTATATTGCAACATATCGTAAGTAGCTACTGTACTATCAATGGCTTAAAAATACAAGAACAAGAGGTTTGTGAGAACACGTCTTGAAGTTGAAGGCGGTATATACGGTTTGTAGTCTTTGTTTCAACAGTGCATGCAAAAGGTATGCCTCAACGGATGATTTTTGCTTGTCGTATGACGGACTTTCTCGTTGACAATCTCTGGGTCGATGAAGCCACGTCTGTTTGCCCGTCTTCGCATCGTTGTATCTCCATTCTACATAAGAAGGGATAACTAAGTTAATTAGATTTTCAATTTTGTGGTGCGGGAGGAAGCAACGGTAAACTTAGTAGATCGACACTTACAGACACCGCAGGACATGAAAGACCGTTGACCTCGTCTCCTTGGTACACATGGTACAAGTCATGAATTCGCCATAGTTACATGTTGTTCCTTGGAAGAAATACTCATCTTGGAAAGCGGAGGAGGAACATTTTATATCCTTTAGATGCCCTTTCCATGTACCATTCATGCATTTGGCGCATCTTGGTTGGGAGATCTTTTATATCCTTTGGATCAATTAGCGCTTTGCGAACTCATACTTCCATTTGGTTGGTGCCATTATTGGAAGATCTGGTCTAATGATTTGAGTCCGCCTCCTTAGAATGCCATTTTCCTCAAGTCCTCGGCCTCTCTGATCTTCCACTTTCTTCTTCTTTCCCGCAAGAAGCCGTTTATTTTGCCTTGTAGCCTTTCTTATTGTCCTTTTGTAGTGCTCATCACGGGCCGTTCCGCATTGAAAGTGCTTCAGTTTTTCATCTATTTTAAGCTTGGCTCTGGCTTCTTTGGCATTTGCCACATCCGTCTTACGGATCGCTAACTCCTCATGATCGAGATCATATGGCCAAAGGATCTATTTGTAATTGGGAAGGACCTGTTTGCAATTTTGAAGAATAGGATGGTTTTTTTGCAAATTGGTTTGGGGGTAGGATGGTTTTTTTGCAAATTGGTTTGGGGGGCACGTGGCCCCCCTGACCTCTCGCCGATTCCTTCCCGTTTAAAGGGTGTAGCCATTCCTTCCTTCTCTGTCGCACCACGTACGGCAACCCTGGACAGCAGCTATAGCCGAAGCGGCCGTACGTGCACAGGGTTCCAAGGGCAGCGGCGGCAGCACATGCGCATACGTGGCAACGACAGCAGCAGCAGCAGCGTACGGCAACGGCAACCGACTCAGCCCGATGATTTTTTCTTCTTCTTCTTTTTCTCTTGTCTGTTTCTCTTTCTTGCTAATGAAGGATATATATATCTGAGTATTACACCAACTTATTTTAGCCAGGTTCCATACAAGGTTGATTTCAGCTGTGCTTTTTTTTTTTTTAGATAAAGATTTCAGCTGTGCTTTTGATAGATCCAAAGTTACAAGTATTTTGCTACCCCATATTAGTTTCGAAATTTTTATACTGCATTGATATTTATATTTGGAGAGCACACTTTTTTACACCACATTAACATATATATATATATCCATATACATGGTCCATTGATGCATTACAATTCTTTGGCGAATGATAGTTTTGAAGCACGATTTATCTACGCGGAAGTTCCAAATATAGCTAGGTAATTAACGTGATGGATCGTACCGAAAACTGTAATTAACTCCAGCTAATCTACCTTAATTAAATCTAAATTTGTGTGACACGTTTCTATCTTAAGTCTAAAAAGATAAAAGCACGCATGTTGGAAAATAGAGAAACCAAAGCAGAGACTGTTTTATATATGACTTGGGATTGTCCAGCCGCGCGTGGAATTGGGGAGAATTCGGTTTCTTTTTTTCTTTTAATTACTCTTTCTGGTTTCAAGGTTGCATCCAAACTGCTCTTTGTATCCTCGACACCACCACTACTACAGAACCGACCTTTGCTACGCCCATCAAGATCGGAAGTTAGACGAACCGGATCGATAGTTAGATCACCCGGTTCAACGGCCACAGACTGCGGGAAGCGATTAGTACCGGTTGAAGACACGAACCAAGATCGATAACATCATATCAAGACGGTTAGTGTAACTAACCGGTACTATTTAGTGGTGTGCAATAGTACGGTTCGTGACACGAACCGATCGATGTGATCTCATCAAGATTGGTTCGTGGTCTTCAACCCAGATCGAGTCCCAATTAAACTTCTTCCTCCTCCCGCCTCGCTGCACCCGAGATCATTCCAAAGGCGAAAAACGGTGGAGCCGGCAAGAGCTTGAAGGAGGAGGTGCTGCCCAAAATTTCAAAATTTTGGTCATTTTACTCACAACCAAGGTAGTTAAGGTTAGTAATATCATTTCTCACTTCATTTGGTGTTAAATGGAGCCTCTTTTTGCTTGAATTATGAAGAAAATTTGATCTTTTCCCATGATTGATCAAAGATTATGAATGTAGAGGAAGGTGCTGCCCAAATTTCAAAATTTTGGTCATTTTACTCGCAACCAAAGTAACTAAGGTTAGTAACATCATTCCTCACATCATTTGGTGTTAAATGGAGTCTCTTTTTTGCTTGAATTATGAAAAAATTTGATCTTTTCCCATGATTGATGAAAGATTAATATGAATGTAGAGATCTAGCTTGATCTTTTCAAATAGGATACAAAAACTTGTTGTGTAAGCTTAGAATTTGCTTGGATTATAATGTAGCTCGATTTAATGTGTGGATCTAGCTTAAATTTAGGTTTTAGTTCCATCTCTCGATGAAGGATGAGGTTTGGTGCACGTAGTCGGGGAGAATGGTGCATGCAAATCATGGAGTTTGGGATCTTGAAACGGCAATAGTTATGTGGAAAAGAAGAAATTTAAATTCATTTGCTAATTAAAATAATATCGAAATATGAATGGCTTTATAGAAAATATAAAATGAGTTCAATGTTTGAGAAAAGTTTTCAAAAATACTTTGGAATATTTTAAACTTAGAAAATTACTTCTAGTATAATTTTGGTTTTAATTTCCATCACAAATTATTTTTGAAAACATCATTAATTAAGTGCTAGAGATTTAGAAAAAATAAAACTAAATGATTGAATAATAATTTAGAAATTTTAGGTGTTACAATTTCAACAGAATTTACAAACAAAGTTGTCGTGAATTTTGTTCAGAATTTTGAATCCGACTCGACGACCAATTCTTTATATAGGTTGCAAAAACTTGTTGTGTGAGTTTATATTTTGCTTGGATTATTATTTAGCTCGGATTGAAGGTGTGGATCTAGCTAATATTTAGGTATTGGTTCAACAATTCATTATCGAAAAATGAGCTAACAGTTATCTTGATGTAACATAATGTAGATGGACCGCGATGGATGTACATGGATTGGCGCTCCGGGAGTTCTTGCAGGTTTGCAAGATTTTCTTCGTGCGGCCGATGCACACACGACGTCGGGCTACATATGCTGTCCATGCATAGACTGCAAGAATGAGAAGGAGTGGCCAAAATCCACCCACCTTCACTTTCATTTGCTCACAAGAGGTTTCATGTTAAACTATACCTGCTGGACCAAGCACGGTGAAGAAGAGATTATACAGGAAGACGGTGAAGAAGAAGAGGCGGACAACAATATCCCGGACGCTGGTCACAACCAAGATAAAGTTGTGTACATATATATTGTAATACATTAGAAGAACAAATATGTGTACATATTTTAATACATTAGATGTAATTAAATTTATTAATGAATGTTCATGATTTAATTATCGTGCAAAGTGCATGATTGATTATCGTGCTTTTAATTAGTTGTGATTTAACACACACATATATATAATAGCTACGGAGAAATAGACCTATATATATACAGAGACACCAACCGAATCGATGAGGGGCTGGGGTTCCCAATGCGCCGCCACGTGTGAATTGAACCGACATCGATACTCCATCAAGACGGGTGAGTGAACGGATCGATGCCCTTGAGCATCGGGCCCGGATGGCTTCTGCATCGGTTCAAAACCGGTACTAAAGGCAGTTTTGGACCGGGACTAAATGCCCTTTCCGTAGTAGTGCACGGCTGTCAGTTTAGATTTGATCTAAGCCATATATCTCTACTACTTCTAATTTTGAGTTGGTGGTGATACGTCCGTTCTCCACCACCAACCCACCTTTAAATTGGAAAAAAAACGAACCGGCCGATGGAAAAAACGGTCTGTTCTTTTTCGCTTCCGTTTCTCGCGATAGCTGGCGGTGCAAACCACGGCTCTCCCAACTCCTCATTCCTCCCAATCTGCAATTGTGGCGGCGGCAAGCGCAAGGCACAGCGGCGAAAAGCCACGGGTGCCGGCTATTCTGGTGTTCGGTGACTCCTTCGTCGACACGGATAACAACAACGCCATCGTCACGCCCGCCAAGGCCGACTTCAGGCCATACAGCAGGACCTCAACAGCGGCGTCCAGGTGCAAGGCGCAGCGGTGGGAGGCCGCGAGTGCCGGCTATTCTGGTGTTCGACGACTCCTTCGTCGACACGGGTAACAACAACGTCATCGTCACGATTCACGAAGAACACCAACGTCCGCACCGAATCTACATTCTCGTTAAGCCAGTTGGACCACGTCTTGAATTAGGCCTCCTGCAAAAATCCACGAAAAGAAAGAAAAGGGTGCCCATTTCAGCATACAATTGTAATGGAAGATGTGGTAATGTCAATGCAAAGAGCAGATGTAGGTGTTGAAGATGAGGTAGTCGACGTCTCTCCGGTACTTTGCGTGGCCCTCGATCCTCTCGGGGCGGATGATTCGGTGCTCGATGCTGTGGAACTTGGGGGCTTGAAGAAGGATGCTTGTGGCGGCGGCGAGCGCAAGGCGCTACTGCTGCGGCATCCGGCGGACGGCATGGCGCGCAAGATCACCATTGACCGTGACCGATACAATCTCCGTAATTTTCTTTTATTGTTTGACCTTTATGTTTCGTTACCAATTTTTTTTCGTTGCAACGCACGGGCATTGAACTAGTTACACCTTAATTAGCAAGGAAATAGATGGCCGTGATCTTTTCTTTTGTCTGATTAACGTGGTAATTTCTATCATTTTTAACTCCTAGGATTATCATAGCATCTTTAGGAGGAACCTCCAATTACTCCATTCGTTCAGAAATATAAGCCATATAGTTTGAATATCTTATTCAGAAATTTAATGCTTGCATGTAGATTGAATGAGGCTTTTCCTACTATACCCCTATTTATTCTATCTTAACTATATGCATTTATTCATTACTACCACACACAAAATACTATCTCTCATCTTCCAAGACAATTAATTAGGGTATGTACTAAGTTATTAGGCCATTCCCAGTGCATAGTTTCATTTCCCAGTTTCCAAGAGTACCACATCAGTTTTTGTCTAGATAAACGTGTATCTCAGGTTTTATCTAGATGAAACTCTCTCACCTCCCATGAAATTCTCTCTATCTCTCTCTTCATAATTACCTTGCTATGTCACCAAACATGATGATGTGTCATGTCATTTAATGAGAATGAAACTCAATTGAAACTCCCACTAGGAATGGCCTTATCACCCACACCTTTCTCAATTTCACTCTAACCTTAATGCTTGTGTAAAGTCAAAATATGCTTTATATTTCTAAGTGGAGGGAGTAGTAAAGAAGATAAGATATAAGGGTTCGTGCAATTGGAGAAAGAAAGAAAGAATGAATGAATGAATGAATCATGCAAGGCACAGTCCCAAGTACATTCCTTCCAGCTTTGGAGTTGGAAAAGAGGTAACTGCTCGCGTGCGATCGTGCGTGTAAAAGTCTAAAAGATCGATCGATCGAGAATGTTAGGGGAGGCCATGACTCAGCCATGCATTTCTATTGGATTTCCAAGATACATAAATGGACCAATTTAACCTACCTAGTGGCAATCGAGCTAGCTCACGACTATTCGTCGCATCATTAATGGAAAATTTAGCCATGCATTGAGTTTTCGCATGATATATCAAATTATCCATATCCCAAAAGATAATAAAGATCTAATTGACGTACGAGTTCTCTTTGTGTGGGCCCCTGCTAGATATATATCTAGTTGAGAAGAAAAGAATTAAATTGCATCATTTTCCACCGATTATGGATCATGATGAAAGCATGTTGACCACAAAAGCTGGAACACATGGCACGGAGGGTCGGATGCATGATTGGTTGGTTACATTACATTACACACTAGCTAGTCTGCAGGTCATCAGTGCATGTTGGATTGCAAAACATCTTGCAAGGTGGGCAAGGAGCCCCCATCACGGATTGTGGAGGATTTGGTGATGGCGATTGCAGCGTGATTCAGATCCCATCTGAACATGCATGGATTAGAAATTCATCTGAACCCTTGTCCTCGTCGACCCACCTGCGTCGTCAACTCGTTGTCAGTGCTGTTCTATTGTCTACGCGAGAGAGAGACCAGTACTGACGTTAAATTTGCCAATAATTGGCCGCCGATGAAAAGCTAGTTCTTGATCTGTATTTGCAGAACGGCTAGCTAGCTATTAGATCATGGGATCGATCGATTAATCTCCTAACATGCATGAATCGTCAAGAGATCGAAATTGTATTTCTGATACGGTCGTGATCTCAATCATTGAATTATCTAGTCAGATATGATGTCCCAAGGGATATATATTGCACTACTCCGGTTGTAGTCGTTTGAAGGCTACATGAGAGGCACGTCTATGGATGTGGTTGCTGTAATTAAGAGGACTTAATCCCAAGTTGTTATCCTTTATGGTGTCGAAATTGATTACTTTGATTGCCTGTTAAATCATGTGGCAGAGACTAAGAATTGTCGGCAGATACGATTTAGTATTGCTAAAGAATCGTGTTCTTACTTCTGGCATAACCATCTTGGAAGGGTCAAAAAAAGCAATATTCCTTCCTTTAGATGTGTGAAACGAGGAGAGAAAAGCAAACCATTTGGCTAATAGATGGAAATCAGGCATGCTCGCACTACCAGAAAACCGAGATTTCGTGAGGGTGCTATATTTTCGTGAGAGTTATAAACAAACCGCCACAAAACAAAAATATTTCGTGAATGTGGTGCATAAACCCTCATAAAAAATACATTTCGTGAAGGTGGTACTAAACTCCTCATAAATTGAAGTTATTTTCGTGAAGGTATTCATAAACTGCCATGAAAGTAGCTGTCCCGCCACGAAAATTACCTATTTTCATGTGGGTTATAGTTTTCGTGAGTAATAATTGAAAATCAATGTTTGGGTTCTTCACAGGGTTAAAAGGAGGAGGGACACTGTAATACTGCAAGCTTTGGCTAGGGTTTTGGCCGGCGATGTTTTCGTCTTCTTAATTTTTTTGGATTTATTCCGGTGGGAGATAAGTTGTGTTGTCATGCAATTTGCAGCTTTTATTAAAAGTTTTGGATTTCTTAAGTTTTTCGGAGGAGGGTTTTGGCCGGCGAGCTTCTCCAACCGGTGGTTCCCCCAACTCTGGTCGAAGTGCCCTTCCCTCTTGGCTTCTCCTTTTGGTGAGTACTCAGGTATAATTAAAGAGGGCTTGGTTCTTTGTGCATTCCACGTGTTCGATGAAATGGCTGTGAGGTGTGCTTTGTGTAGTGGCTCTTGTTGGGGCTGATGCGAGATGGTGGTTTGATGGATATTAATCTAGTAACGAGTTGCGATCTGTGCTGAATGTGAGATGTGATTTTAGGAGTGTTCATTACTGATTCTACTTTGTGCCAATTGATCAATGTTTATTTTAAAGCGATGCTAACTTTGTATTAGTTTTGTTGAGCGAGACTTTATAAGAATTAAATCCCATATTAGGTATATATGGTGTGGCTCGCATTAAGCTAAATGAAGATTTTGTATGCGGGTAAACATTAAAAAATAATAATAATAAAATATGAACTTCTCAGATAGAAATTATCATCGAACCATGTATCTCGAGGCATTTTCAAAGACTTGAAACAAAGATTCGCTTCATTTGTACTTTGACGTTGTTGGAATGCATAAAAGAAATCTTCATTGATTGGAATTGTATTAGTTGCATCAAGAGGACAAGGGTAATTGGAATGCCGAATGAAACACCAAGTGGTAATATATTAGCTAATTTGCTGATCCGCTAATTGAAGTGATAAAATGATGAAGTAAAGACAGACTTCACATGTCATTGAGTTATTGTCTCAAGTATGCAAGATCAAGCTCATGTACAAGTATACTAAACACCTAATGCCCTGTTACAACAAAAGAATCATAGATCCCAAATTGTCACAATACAAAATCTAATAAGAGTGTGCTGCACTTAATCACAAAAGGAGAGTAACAAATCTAACAAGTATATCAACAAGGTAAGAAAATTACTAAACTACACATATACCTGATATGCAGCAAAAGGATCTCCAAATATGTTGAATTCCGCATTGGGGTTGGTACTGTAACTAGTGAACAAGTTACCATGGTCACCACATTGCTGTGGCACACAAGATGCATTTTTTGGACAAGAACTCTGTCGGATTCTTTGATCTCACACCACCACCACCCATGATGTATGTGCTCCACATTTCTTTTCAGGAAGAGTGTCTTCGGGGGTGGTCTCGACCCTGAGTTGCCTCACGCGTTGGTAAAGGCAAGTGCATCTCCTCGATCGTGGTTGAGAGGATTACGGGTTTGTTTGCTTTTTAGCATACGTAGTGGCCGATGGTTACGTATATGATATATATATATATATATATATATATATATATATATATATATATATATACACGTGATCATGAGTATACCTAAGAAATAGTTCATATTATGAAGCTGCTAATGTTGGTGAAAGTGTTAAATTGTTATAATTGTTGCATTAATTGAGTTCGGCTGGGAGCCATTCCAATAGTGATAAAGGAAGGAGGCGTGTCGCCCCTGACCCTCTGTAAGTCTGAGTTATGGCGAATGATAGAGTGAGTATCTATGCTGCATCTTTGAAATATGAGTTTTATGTTGCATCCTTGCATTCATGACATGCATTCATAAAAAGGAAGAGGCGACCCATGTCGATGCGGGCCTCTGTGTTCACACGTAGTGAACACGAAAGTCCTACCTCGTAGTCCCATCCACGGATGGGAGCGAGTCAGTAAGAGTAGGCCCCGCCACGGGATGGTTGGGAATGAGAGGGTTCACACCGACGGGTGTGCACTCACTATACTACCAGGTATCGCTATGACAATGTGCATTATGAGCATGCATGGTGCATTCATTTTATGATTCATGAGAAAGAGGATGAGAGCATAAAAGTATTGCATTGTGTGATGCAATTGGTAAATGTTAATTGATGAGATGGAAATGACAAAGTTGAGTATTGAGTCGTGGACTCATCCTGTAATGATTGTTGAGGCATGAGTAAGGTTTATTTCGTTTCCGAGTTGGAGGTGGTAAGTAGGGTTAGTTTACGCTTCTTTAAGCGGATAATTTCAATTAAGTAATGGTTATAGCAAATGGTGGAGTAGTCGTGTTCTTACGTTTTGAAGTTATATGAATTCAAATTGCTCCTTTATTTAAGGATGTCAAGTAAAGGAACTATTATCAGTATGTCTTGAAGTCGTTGTATTCTAATCGAATTCATTACTTTTATGTTTGATTGCACTCTGCTGAGTCTTGGACTCACGCTTGTTTGCTTCCTGTTTTAGGTACCTTGCAGACGACTCGCGGGGTTGGGAGTAGAAGCACGTGCATGACTTCGGTCGCCATCGCATTTAATTAATGCATAAAGCCTGAATGTATTTAGTGGGGTTGTAATATATTATTTGTCGTCGCATAGTTTATCTTTTATTAGCGGAGGTGTGATTGATATCTAAGGACCTGCTAGAATGTCTCTTCGTGATTGAATGATTGATTTATACTGTTATTTCTTTCTGTCTGCTGAGTGGATGTCCTTCTTTCTAGGAAGGTCATGCCGAAATTTTGAATTTTTTTGCCGACTTAGTTTTAATCTGGTTTTAGAGTTAGCGGTTGTTTTTAGACAATTCTGTTGAGTTGTCGTTGAGTGTTTAGAGTTTTGGGTAGCATCCGTGGCGCGGTTGGCGCCGGGGTGTTACAGACACATTATATATCAGATGCTATCATACCACCACTAGAGTAATGGATCTCATAAGAGCTCTGAAGTTAAGCGTGCTTGAAGGAGAGTAGTAATAGGATGGGTGACCTCCTAGAAAATGAACAAAATTGAATTTTCCTCGCGTCAGATTCGTGAGAGTTATTGCGTGACGGTTAAAAGTCACAAATTATTTTCATGACGGTTTTTTAACCCTCACGAAATTTTCGTTTTCTGGTAGTGTCGATTCCATATTCTCCTCACACAAACATGTTAGTTATACTGTGGTATGAGATATATGAGGACGACAGTAAAAGAATTTCTCTCTCTCTATATATATACATACGGTGGCGCTATTTTACTTAGTGTAGAATAACTATTCTGCGCTCCGGCTGGAGAAGTAAATTCCACACACTGGTTGAAACATATTGAGTTAATGCATTGCAAACAACACTAGTAAATGTAGCCTGTTAGTAAATCACGAAATATTTTACTACAGAATAACTGATAAATTTACTAGCGAAGCGCATGCAAAGTACACCTAAATCCAATTCATTAGTAAATCACAAATACATTTTACTATAGACAACAGATTGAATTACTGCCGAATAGTTACTAGTTCATGCGTTAATCAACCCAGCTAGTTAATGCGTACTATAGTTTGTACATGAATCTGTTTTCTTCTTTATTTTTTTATATCTTTTAGCTGATATTTATTTTGTTCTTTAAATTTTACAGGGTTATATAATCTCACCTCTCCTATTTATGGTAATTTTTTTGAGAATTTTTTAAAATGTGTACTTATGGTTTTCATGAATAAGAATATAGTTCTGTTTGCTGGACCTACAGTAAAATATTTGAAAAATTATCAAAAATAACCACAAGTAGGGGAGTCGAGTTTCTACAATTCTATAAAATTTGAAGACTAAACTCAATCGGACTTGAGAGATATAAAAATAAGAATATGCCAAATAGCAGCATATCATATCTTTTACTATAAAAAATAACATTTTATTGTTAAAAATTCTCAAAAAATTACCACACATAGGGGAGATGTGATTCTACAACTTTGTAATATTTGAAGACCAAACTCAGTCATATTTGAAAGATATAAAAATAACAATATACCAAACAGTAGCATATAATACCTTTTACTGTCAAGAAAACTACATTTTACAGCCTATGACTCAGTGTATTACTACATGCTGTATACAAGAGCCTCATGGTGTAAAATTTATAAAAATCATATGTACAAGTTTTGAAAAATATTAAAAAATTTACCATATGTAGGGTAGGTGAGCTTCTATAGGCTTACAAACTTTGAAGATGAAACTCAATCACATTTGAAAGATATAAAATTGACAAAGCACTAAACAGCGAAAAATCACTAGTTAGCTGAATTTTTCTTTTTCATATCTTTCAATTGATATTGATTTTGGTCTTCAAATTTTACAGTTGTATAATCTCACCTCCTCTATCTATAATAATTTTTAGAGAATTTTTTAAAATGTGTACTTATGGTTTCCATGAATAAGAATATAATTCTGTTTGCTGGACCTGCAATAAAATGTTTGAAAACTTCTCAAAAAAATTACTGCACATAGGGGAGTCGAGCTTCTACAATCCTGTAAATTTTGATGACCAAACTCAATCGGATTTGAGAGATATGAAAATAATAAAGTGTTAAGCAACATCATATCATATCTTTTACTATAAAAATAACATTTTACTGTGAAAAATTCTCAAAAAATTACACCATGTAGAGGAGATATGATTATAAAACTTTGTTAAATTTGAAAACCAAACTTAGTCAGATTTAAAAGATATAAAAACAACAAAGTACCAAACAACAGCATATATTATCTTTTATTGTTAAGAAAACTACATTTCACTGCCGATTACTCAATGTGTTACTACATGTTGTATACAGCAGCCTCATGGTGTAAAATTTATAAAAAACATATGTACAAGTTTTCAAAAAACTCAAAAATTGCCATATGTAGGGTAGGTGAACTTCTACAAGTCTACAAAATTTGAAGATCAAACGCAATTGTATTTGAAAAATATAAAATTGGCAAAGCACTAAACAATAAAAAATCACTAATTGGCCAAATTTATCTTTTTTTATATCTTTTAGCTGATATTCATTTTGGTATTTAAATTTTACAAGATTGTATAATCTCACTTTCCATATTTATGGTAATTTTTTGAGAATTTTTTGAAAATGTGTACTTGTGGTTTTCGTGAATAAGAATTTAGTTCTGTTTGTCAAACCTATGGTAAATTATTTGAAAAATTCTCAAAAAATTACCACATATAGGGTAGATAAGATTATACGATTCTATAAAATTTGAAGACCTAATTCAATCAGATTTTAGAGATATGAAAATAACAAAGTGGTAAACAGCAGTATATACTATCTTTTACTACATAAAAATAAAATTTTAAATATGAAAAATTCTCAAAAAATACCACACATAGGGGAGGTGAGATTCTACAGCCCTATAAAATTTTTGAGACCAAACTCAATCAAAATTAAGAGATATGAAAATAAAAATGTGCCAAACAGCAACATATACTATCTTTTATTGTCAAGAAAATAACTTTTTACTTACTATTACTCAAGGTGTTACTATATCATGTGTAAATCTGTTGTTTAACACTATATCCTGTGTAAAGTTGCTGTTTAACACCTTGTTTCAGTATGGTAATATCTGGTGTAATAGCTCGTAACATGTCATTTGTTTGTATAGTAAAAGACAACATATCTAGTGTTTTCTAAAGTTCATGAAAAACACATGTACATATTTTGAAAAATTCTTAAAAAATTATCATATGTAGAGGATGTGAGATTCTACTATCTTAAAAAATTTGAAGACCAAAATCATTCTTATTTGAAAGTTATGGTTAAATAAAAAAAGAGATAGATTCATGTACCAACAAGAAGTGACATTTATTAGTCATTTACTAGTTAGATTTAGTACACTAGATAGATGCACTAATTTATTGCTTGATAATTAATGCCACGAAGTGGGCTTGGTTAGTATGGAAAACTGTCTGCTTAGAATATGCTATTCTACACGTAGATATAGAATAGCACATATGTATGTATGTATGTATGTATGTATGTATGTATGTATGTATGTATGTATGTATGTATGTATGTATGAAGCTTTTTCCGTACTCTTAGGAGTACATACTCCCACCTCTAATATACTACTTAAACGTATGAATTATACTCTTTTATCACATTCGGTATACTCCAATAATAATTCTAAGATACTCTAATATGAAATGATTAAAAATTTCATTGAAGCCCTTTATTTCTGCTATATACATTTTGTCTATATATAAAAGAAGTGTATACATAAATTATACTATAAAAAGTGGATCATTACGAAAATTTTCATGGAACTCACTTTGGAGTATCTTATAATCAGTATTAGAGTAAACTCAAAAGGATAAAGAGGTATAACAACATCATTTAAGCGGTATACTTAGAGTGAGAGTACGTACTCCTAAGAGTATAGAACCATTTTCCTATATATATAGGGCACCATGGTCTAAAAAAGATATTTCTCTATGTATTTTCATGCAAATTTTTTGAAAATTTTATAATGCTGAGTTTAACCAATTTACTAACTAGTTCAAACAAGTTTGAACTAAAATTCAAACTAGAGTTTCCTTTTGATGATAGTTTGGTTGTAGGTATGTGGTGATTTTTTATATAAATCAGCAAAGCATGTGATCCAAACTTGTTAAAAATCTTTGAATTTGAGTGTATTTTTTTCCAAAGGTATGTATTTCATTTGAATTGTTATAGATGAGTATATACCCTAAAACTGAAATTTTTGAAAAATATACTCGAATATGGTTGAATTTTTGCATTTGAAATCATGATGTCTAGGCACCATGGTGCCTCATTTGGAAACTATGCTAAATGTTGCACTTATTAAATCGTGCAAAAATGACATAGTCTTATTTGTGATTGCTAGCAAAATTGACATTTACATTTAGACATGTCTTAGTTTAGCATAATTTGAACTTAAGTAACTTGATATCATACTTTGTCTCTATGGTCATTTGGATAATCTTTAAAGCTCTTTTAGGATGCATTTCATGCATACATATTAAAGGGGGAGAAAATGCCATCTTGATGCCTATATTACCAAAATGGGGAGAAATTATAGAAAAAGCATCATTAAAAGATAAAATTGTGAATACATCTTGGTTCTTATGATCATGGTAAAATCGTGCTAATCCTTAAGAATCATAAGCATGTTTGAGCTTTTGTCAATTTTTATTGAATTTTTAGAGCGTTTGTGAAAAACTTGCTATTTATTTGGTTTTGCTCTAAAATCCTTCTTGTCAACTTAGTCATGATCTCATTTTCTCTTTCTTGGACCAAGTTGGCTTTGTAATCAAATTACTTTCTTCCATATTTTTCTAACTCAAATTTATGTCTTTTGGGTGGTTTGTCAATATACTCATCGAGGGGAGATTGAAAGACCATATGGAGGTCTACCTATGTTGGTAATGAGTATTTGACTGTATTTGAGTTAGAAATATGATTTATTTTTAGCAATTGGATAATTATTGTATATTATTTTGGACATTAATATGTGATGGGTTTCCTTGTTTTTGATGGTTGTAGGACGACAGTGCCAGGTCTTGGTGAGGTGGAGGATGACCGGGACTAGACAAGGTACACCGGAGGTCCAGATGGTCAGGGATCACTGGAGGATGACCAGAGACACTACAATAGGAACACCCCTTTAACAACGGATACATAGCAACACATGATATTATGCGTTGCAAGCAACAGGATGGCAACGCTTGCATTGCAAGCATCATCCGTGGGCAACATATACGCTCCAGAACCCCCGCGTGCCGCATTCCCCGCCCCCCGCCCCCGCGCGTGCATCCATTCTCCAAAACCCCCGCGTGCCGCATTCCCCGTCCAGAGATCCCGAAATGTTCCCTTCCTCCCCAGATCGATCCACCTAAGCAAACAAAAGCAAAGCAACCGCCCCGTGAATCTCACTGTCCTCCATGCCCTAGCACGCGCAGGCTATGAGCGATTGGGAGCATCCCATCCCCCAACAGGCCGAGGTAACCGCCGTCTCCGATTCCTCCCTCCCTTCCCCCTCAACCCCCCGTGTGATGAAATCCTAGCCGCGCCCTCCCCAGCCGCGCCGCCTCCCAGCCGCACCCTCTCCCGCTCGGCGCCACCTGGTTGTCAGCTGCTAGGGATAAATGGGCTTGATGATGGGCCACTGGTGAGTTCATTCTTAATTCTGTCCCATTGGTAGGATCTAGATGCTAACTACACAAAGATTTGGCTTTAGTCGGTGATGTACTTTTGGGGATTTTTTATTGAGTGTTTTCATCATTCTCTTATTAAGAGAATTTATTCTATTGAGTTGAATTGTAACCTTAAAATGGACTCCCATTAGAACACAATTATGTGAGCTTGTTTTCATCTTTTTCTAGTATATTTTGCATTTAGCTTCTAAATATTCTTCTTCAGGATTTGCTATGGCTTTTCAGAACCTTTTGCGGCATTGCATAATTCCTGCTTCACTGAATCAACAAGGGAACAATGCTGGAGTTGGGAGGTTCAAAATGTTCCTGCTTCACTGAATCAGGTGACATTATTTTGACTATTGATGATTGTTATCGACACTTTAGATTGTTATCGGCTGGAATTGATAAAACTGATGTTAAGGATTACTAGATGAATAATGTCTTCTACAATCATTAATTATGTGGTTCTGTTTCTATCTTTGTTAATATAATGAACTTGGTGCTTCTGCTGAAATGTGGCTATGGAATATTATTCCTTTTTTCTTTTCTACTTATGCCTTATATATCTGCATAATATTGCTCAATTAATGTGTGCCTCATCTGAACTTAAAATGTTGTTTGCCAGAGTTTCTATTAGTATCAGTTTTGATTTTGCCCACCAGCTATATATTATTTTCTTGGCTATACCATAATTTTATATGGCCTTGTAGATCCATAGGGTATGTGATTACCTTTTTTTTAAATTATTATATTGCACTTACCATCCAAATCAGTTTTTATTTTGAAATGAAATTCCTAACACTCCTGCTTTCATGTACCCTAAATGCAGGTTGATGTAAATATTCACATGTTTTTTGCCGGGTATTCCCGTGGACTTGTTGGTCCAGAGGATTTGCCTCTGTTACTTAAGCTTAAAGATTGCCTCTGTTATCGACACTATCTCTATATGCTGTTGTATGCATGTTGGACCTTGCTTATTTATAATTTGACTTTCAATTCTCTTAAGAATTAAGACTATAAATAAAAACTTCTTTTAACGCTGCATTGAGTTAACACAACAATGGAAGTTTTAGGTGATAGTTTTATCTAGTCTTGAATTTGGCCTGGTTGCTTTTTCCCAAATGCTGCACTCTTATTGTTAATGTCTAGCTAGTTATGGTAGCCAGCAATGTTGGTTGACCATAGACCAGACTATAAATTTATGGGAAAAATCTCGAAAACATCAATTTCAATCATCAAGATGTATTTGCTACATACTGTACCCGCCATGTCATTACTTAATTTTCCCATTTTCAAGTTCTGTTGATGAACCATTGTGGACATATCCTTCTGTTTTTTTTGTTCAGTTTTATGAGTGATATTCTACTTCCCATTGCTTAAATAGGTCAATATCCTCACACATACTGATGAAATAAAGCTTAAAGCAAAAAGGATTACAGCAATAGAGAAAAAGAAGAAGAAATTAACTATCAAGGAAGAGAGTGGAAATATTCAAGCTTCCTGTACAGATTCTGGTGTTGATTTGCCAATAGCTCTCAGTGAATCAGCCAAGGTGCCAAGACCTGAAGAATGTGGAAGTGACATAGGCATTAAGCAGCCAGTACCACGTGTTGCTTCAGAGGAGGAAGATGCGGTAGCTTATGAAGCTGAGGGAAGCTTTACTGTGTCCAATGAGCAATCGTCCATTCAATGTGATGCAAATCATACGAATTTTTCTCTTGCCAAGGGAAAAGCAGATGATACTTTGTTCACAATTAACAGGGGAGAGAGTGGTGATGTACTCAGCACTGAAGATAAAAGTGAATCTCCTATTGATTTAGCAGGAGGAACATCTGCTGAATCTACTGGTCAACAGTGCAGTAAGCAGAGTGGCCGTCATTTGTCTAGTGCAATAGGGAAAAGAAAGAAAACAGCTGGCAAGGAAAATAAGACAGGGCGAATTGCCATATATCCTGAGCCAGAGAATGATGACCTCCTGTTCATGGAGGGAAACGAGCCAGGGGGTGGTGCATTGTGGGATATCTTCCGACGGGTTGATGTCAGCAAACTACATGCTTATCTAATGAAGCATGCAAAGGAGTTTAGGCACTGCAATTATGAACCAGTGAAGCAGGTGACTAGTTCTTCTCACTGTTTTGACCATGCAATGCCATTTCATGTCTGATTCTCGGCAACATATCCGGTGCAACCCCCCTCCGTGAAACTACCGTGCAACTGAACTAAAAAGTTTCAAAAATTTTGAAAAAATCATGGATGTACATCTCAACCCACCTACATATAAAATTTTATGATCAAATTCATCCTATACTAGCGGTTACAAAAAAAACAAGCAGCAAAAATGAATAGTGATGAACAGTTAAAAATCACTGTTCATACGAAATTTGTCTTTTTGTAACTGCTAGTATAAGATGAATTTGATCATGAAATTTTATATGTAGGTGGGGTAAGTTGAGATGTACATCCATGATTTTTTTCAGAATTTTTTGAAATTTTTTTTAGTTCAGTTGCACGGTGGTTTCACCGGGAGGGGTGATTGCACAGGATATTTTTCCCTGATTCTCATGTTGCATAACTATCGTATGTTGGCAGGTCACTCGTCCTATACAATGGTGTATTTTGATATGCCAATTTTATTTTTCGTAGCAACACACGAATTCACTTTGCCGTTCCTATTGATGATTTCTGGTGACATGCTCCTTCTCGACTAATCATTGTTCAACCACCACAATGCAGGTTGATCTAAATTCTGAAGTCATGGGTGCAATTCCAGTCGCAGTGTCTTGGGCTAATGTGCTCGCATACATATAAGGAACCTCTATGAGCTATGTAGTATGACATGGTTGTGCCAAACTAAGTGGTAGATGTAGTATCTCTGTAATGCGACAATTTGATAACTAAGTGGTGGATGGAACTCTGTAAGGCAACAATTTTTTTAATATATTACTGATTTGCGCTTATTTGCAATGTGTGCCTAGGAAATTATCTTGAATTCTTCAAATATATTGCACATGCATAATATATTTATTTGGCTCCAAATAAAAATAATTACAAATATTGTTGCTTAGATGGTTTATTCGTTGCTACGCATATAAGCGTTGCCACAAGTACAATCTATATGTTGCAACAAACTATAGAAGACTATTCGTCCATAGGTTGTACAAACATATATAAGCGTTGCCATAGCCCATCAATATCCATTGCAGCTTAGCAACGGTTATTAATAGGACTTACCAATGCATAATTAAGTGTTGCAGTAGACCCTAGCAACGCCACTTTAGGCAACGCATAATTATGCGTTGGTATAGACTCTAGCAACGTATATACAGACTGTTAGCAACGCATATATGCGTTGTTAAAGGGGTGTTCCTGTTGTAGTGAGACAGAGTCGCTGCAAACCTAGAAGATAAGGGAACGATTGAGAAGCTAACTTGGAGCTCCTTGGATCACGGAGAGCCGTTGGATTGCGATTTAAAGGATAGAGTAGCGCCAAGTTAGTTTGAATTAATGTCAATACTTGATGAGGTTTTGGGGGCCAAGTAAAACTCATCCAAGGGTGGAGGATGACTCAATCTCAACCCTTGGTGAGGGTACTTGGGGACCAAATTGAACTCATCCAAGGGTGAAGAATAACTCAAGAGTGGTATAAATAGAGGGGGAGGGGTAGCTCTTCCCTCTTGAAGGTTTTGTGTGCTTCATTGAGTTTTGCCCATTTTGTTGTGAGGCTTTGTAAACATTCCTCCAAAGAAATAAAATTTTACTTCCTTACTTTTTTGAATTTAATTTCAGCATTTACATTATGTATTAAATTTAGCATTTAAATTCCGCAATTTAATTTCTTACTATTTACATTCTCGCAAGTTGGATTTATCTCCCCTCCTTTTACTTGCTTTTAAATTCGGCATTTTAATTACTTACAATTTACATTCTCGCAAGTTGAATTTGATTCCCCTCCTTCTACTTGCTTATGCTTCTTATGTCAAGAATGTATGATTAATGGATGAATCTTCTTCACATTATATCCTCATTATCTAAGCAATCTTTTGCAAGAACTCGATCGTTTTACTCTTTCTTTATAGATCACGTTTGAGGTTCTTTTGTTCTTACTTGCTGTGACAAGTGAGAGTTTATTTCTGGTCAGAATCCCCGTGGGCCCATCCACAAGGATTCCAATCGGAAATAGGTCTCTCAAACAAAGCTTTAAAGGAAAAAATTTAGTTAGGATCATTGACCCTTCTAATTGCTGTTTTGATCCTTCAGAGAAAAACATTAAAAAGCAAAGCAAACAAGATTTTATATAAAAAGTTTTGAGTGGTAAGCGGTGGCAGTACATGGTATCATCATCATCACCACATGTAGAAGGGAAGGTGTCCATCCATGTGTTTGGACTACTGGATAGGGATATACATGTGAGTTTTGCAGTGGGTCAGGGCCTCAGGGTAACCAAGCCTGGTGACGAGGATGGCACACATAGAGAGAGAGAGTTCTGCAGACAACATTGGCCGGCTCAGGTTTTTCTGTTGGGTTGGGGAGAGAGATCTCGATAGTAAGAGGTAGGCAGCTATTAGAGTAAGTATAATAAGGTTACGTAAGTGAGCTATAGAGTCGCCACGCCGATTTGAATTGAGTTGGAGAGAGATGAGGAAGAGAGAAGAAGCATTATCAGGACTAATAATTTATTGCAAGACGACTCCAAGAAAATTGGTGAGAGAATGAGAGGATGAAAGGTGAAATTAGGTATTAATGCTTTCAATGTGTGTATATAACTATTATATGAGTAAAATATTAGATTGGCTATAGATGATATGTTAATAACATAAAAGTCTGCATTGGTATCAGTATTATTAGCCTTGCTTCTTAAGAGGCACTATAGGATGCTATGATCCTATCTCTGTGGTCATGGTTGTACCGAGATAATCTTCGACCTATCCGTTTCGTTTTCGTCGCCATTCTGAAAGCTAGCCTCATGACATTGCTCACCACTGAAGATCCTATGTGGACACGAACTTGATGGCCTCCACTTTGATGAGGTTGCATTGTTTAGTGCACGATAAACCCACAGAGAATCCAGAGACATGCACGTCGAGGTCAATCCAGATCATCCCACCATCCAAAGGAGATCGAACGAATGTCCCGCCAGGATGACAAATCATTGGTGGGCCCCACATAAAAATCCTCGTCAGCATTCAATGGTCGGCAGGGCAGGAATATTTCTGCTTTCTTTCTTGCTTCGCAGGGAGGCAGCGGCGTCTGGCCTGTTGGACTTGGTAGTGTGTGTGTGAGATAAGCTCTTTTTCTTTTGGAAATATTAAAAGCAAAATCGAATGTCCAATGCTCCTTTTTCTAAAAGAAAATATATTGTTCCTTCAATTTGTATCATAAGCTAGCTCCCAGCTCTCCTATTGGTACCAGGGTCTTACGTACATCAAAGGTATTAATCTACTTAGATATAAGCTTAACAGGTAGATTTTCAGGTGGACAACACATTAGTTATTTGCCTACCATGCCATTAGATAGTAATTCATTTATGGAGAACCCTGTACTTGTCACTCCGAGTTTGGAGAACGCCCCACCGCTTATTTTTAAAATCCCCTTGGCATTACTTTCTTTTCTAATTTCGACGAAAAGGCATAAAAAGGCCTAAGAAATACTCGTTGAACGTTAACATGCTAGCCCACGTCTTAGTGATTACAAATTTAAATAAAATTTGTTTTTTTCTGCTATCTTTAATCTCGTCACTCTCGTATATATTTTCTTCTCCCATCTGCAATCTCAGTCATATCACTACAGGAAACGGTATTTTTTCCGTCGGTCAAATATCGACGAAAAAAGAGGAATTCTCGACGAAAATACACATTTTCGTCAGTCTGCCAACAAAAATAGACCGACGAAAATAAGTAGACGAAAATAGGCAACATTTTCGTCGGTAACCGACGAAAATATCCTTTTTTTGTCGACCCAGTCTAGCCGACGAAAAAAGAGGCCAATGGGTGGCCCGGCGTTGCCACGTCAAACTAATTTCATTGGCCATGTGGCCGACGAAAAGACTGGGATTCGCCAGTTCCAGAACTAGTCCAGTATTTTCGTCGGCTATGAAATTAGTCTAAACATCCAAATCATATCACAATTAGTTTCATCTAACTACACTACCCCAACTATCACATTGTCCTATCTACAATCCTAACTCTCCAAGGTGTTTGAATTCTGGCTGCTACCTCTAGAGGCGAAGAAGCCGTCGACTTCTGCATTGGGACCATGCGAGCTCGAACCCTGAGATGGCCCTAGTGCTGGAGGTGGAAACGGGTGCCACGGCGAAGGAGGCTGAGAACCCTGTAGAGAAGGAGTTATGAAATTTCACATTACTACAAAAATGCAAATAACTTTGAAAACTGAATTAACCTAAAACATATGTACCAGCGGTGCTTGCCCTGGTGGTGAATACCCGTAGAACGGCGGAGGAGGCTGAGAACTCTGTAGAGGAGTTATGAAATTTAATGTTAGTCTAGAATTGCATATAATTTTCAAAACAATATCACATTCGCAACTAGTAAACAATATCACATTCACAAGTAGTTTATTGTTTCATTCGCATTGCAAGTAAACAATATAACATTCGCAGCTAGCAAACAATATCACATTCGCAAGCCGTTTACCATCTTTGGTCTAAATAAAATGTACATCATCTATCACAGTAGTAAAATACAGTGCATGTTGATTCAAAGTGTGGAAGCATGGCATAATCAACCGAACCATGTATATATGGATTGCATTCGAATGCAACAACCAATCATATGTTTCAATGAAAAATGCTAGTAAACAATATCAAATTAATTCACAAGTAGTTTAAAGTAGCTCACTTGCCCCATGACGGTGGCAGTGATGAAACTGTGAAGGGCGATGGCAGCGGCATGGGGAGGCGGGCGGCGGGTGGCGCAGGCGACGGCGCAGGGTGGCCTGCAACGGAGGTGGTGGCACGGCGCGAGCGAGGCGAGGCGGCGGTGCGAGGTGCGAGTCTGCGCAAAGGCGGCCTTGGGCGCGGGCGTGGGCATGGCGCGCGTGGCGCGGCGCCGTGGCGTGGCGCGGCGGGCGGCGTGCGCGGGCGTAGGGCGTGGCGTGCGTGGCGCGGCGTGTGGCGTAGCGGCGCGGCGCGGCGGCGCGGCTTGGGGCGTGGCGTAGCGGCGGGCGGAAGCGAGCGCGATGGCTGCCGCGCGGCGTGGGCGTGGTCTTGGGCGGGCGAGGCGGCGGTGCGGTGGTGTGGGCGTCGGTAGCAGACGCGGATCGGCGGTGGGGAGGAAGCGGGACACGGCACAAGCGATCGGGCGAGGAGAGGCCCAAAGTTATTACGCCCTATTTTTAGTTGGCCGGGCTAGCCGACGAAAAAAAATGCATATGGCGGATTAGGTATTTTCGCCACCAACTTTGGTGATTTAAACTACTCTCTAGCCACATGGCATAAGATGAGTGGGCCAAGAATTTTTCGTCGGCCTGATAAGCCAACGAAAACAATTTGAAATTCTACTGCCGCCCACTGGCATGATTGTTTTTGTCGGTGTCGCAAAAATACCGACGAAAATAAATTTGTTTTCGTTGGTTGGTGGCTCTGGCCGACGAAAATGTCTATATTATCGTCGGCTTGGGTAGGGCCGATGAAAATATATTGTTATTATCGTCAGCCTGTCGAACACCGACGAAAATATTTCAGACCGACGAAAAAATGTCATTTTCCTGTAGTGTATTGTGTTGGCACAGATCAACAGATGACACGCATATGTCGGCAACCATTAATCCACTATTTTTTTATGGTATACATTATAGTTGACAGAAAAAATGATAACGAGGAGGATTTTGCAAATAGAGGGAACTTTGTAGGCGTAATGTAAACTAGATAGTATAACGCGCTACGTTGCACCGCACAAATCTCACTCCGGAGTATTTTTGTTGCAAAAACGGTAGGAGGACCTAAATGTAATTCTAAATATTTTTCGGACCTAAATATAATTTTAAATCTTTCGGGTTTAAAGAACCGTGTCCGAGTTGAATTTGCAGAACTACAGGATCCTTTTTGCAAAATAACCGATGGAAGGACCTGCTCACGATTTCAAAATTCTTAGAGGATTTTTTCACAAAAACCGTACCTTGTGGGTTAAGTACACTCCAAATCTTCAGCCTAAAGTAATTGATTTGTAGGGCCTTTTCAAACTCGAGTGATAGTTGGGGTGGTTTTGCAGCTTTCCCTTTTATTTATTACTTCTTTTCATCTGCTGGCATCAACTGAAGTCGATGATGATTAACTAAATAATTTGAAGGGAAGATGGTTAATTAATTAAGGATAAGTATGGCAAAAAGTAGGATTACGCGCTTGATTATTTCATTACGTGTGGTCGGATGCCAGTCATTAAAGAAGTCCCTAGCTAGATTGATGATATCTAGCGTAAGACCTTGGTCGGTATTACTATACTATAATTGAACTATTAGTCAACTGTACTACCACTATATATACTACATTTGTTTATGTTAGACGCATGACACACGGATTAAGTGTCGTTATTATGTGGTAATCTAGGAGTACTCTAGCTAGCTAGATCGACCCCATGGTTTGTACTTGTAAGTTCACACGCCGAACGAATGGATAAATTACTGCAGAAATCCAGGGGCACTGCACTGTTATGGCAGTTCATTATTGTACAAAAAGATGCTGCAGGACATATTATAACTAGACTATTATAGATTGGAGATTTGGCTGGAAAATAAATTCCATAGGAAAAAGACACACACGAACGTTGAAATAATGTATATGTTTCTTGAACAGTACTTCTATGCATCATCATTTCAATATAAGATACACAAATCTTGAAGCAAGTAAATGGTTAAGTAATCATCATCTACCTTTAGTGGTAAAATTTGATTTATGCGATGTTTATTAGAGATACTTATATCATGTTATTCCTCTTGTCGTCTTGTCGTCAGTAATCTAATGGTAAAATTTGTTCATGAATCGGAGCTAAGTAATAAAAAATTATGGCTAAAATAGAAAAAAAAACAAATTCATATATAAACTAGAAAACATATTTATTAGTTTGCTGGACACGTTATTGATTCGGCAATAACTTCGTTCGTTTGTTCCGTAGTAAAATATAGTAGTAAACAAGATAGTTAACGTTAGTGTATTAAACAGTAAAAATAAGAAACCAACTAGTAAATGTGTTTGTTTGTTTGTATATATGAATATTTTTTTTAGTTATAACTTTTTAGTGACAGCTACGATTCTCAGATGGTTTTCACCAATAAGTTAATCCTAGTTCTGGTTGCGCCCGGTTGCTTGCTTGAACAAACAATCAACACGCGCGCAAACATAACGGTGGATGTTGTCTCTTGGCAATAATTAAGCCCATCGTCTCCTACCAGCAACATCTCCAATCTAGCTAGCTAGCTTGGTCTATATGGCTTATAGCACATCATTGCCAAAAGTGAGGGGACAGAACCATTTGCTCAAACGATATGTTCTTCCATAATCCCCGACAGTGTACTACTGTTTGTTAACTTCAATATGGCAGCTCCCTGTGAGACATCAAGATCCAATTGATTGCGTCACTTGATTATACACCGTCATCTTCCCCGTGTAAACAAGGCAACGAGGCCATACTGCAACTGCAGTCAGGCACCAAACTAACATGGCATGTTAGTTAGTCTCTCCTCCACATCCGTCTCCCGCCCGCCGTCCAGTGTTGCTCATGCATGATCCTAGCTAGTCCTTCGAATATCCGTTCCTGAATGTATGTCATTGTGACTTTCAAATTTTGGTTCTAAAGATGTCATTCTACAATTTCGAGGTAACTTTTAACTGTTTTTTTCTTTTATTACATGCTACTACCATTCATAATTCCTAATGTTATTTATGATTGTCGAATAGACTAATGCACACCATTGAAGAGCAATAAATGATAAGCTAATGAAGGAGGACGATTTAGTCATTTCTACATGTGTCTTGGTTGAAGTGAAAATCCTAATCCATCGTCTATTCAGGAATGGAGGTAGTACCATGCATGCATCGAAAGGAATTGAGAAGAGAGAATCTTAATTCATAAAGAAAATTGAAAGAGATGATTACATGAGCATGTGGTTTGTCCGACTGAAAATGCAATAGGTACCACCGAAAACAAACAGTTAATCAGATATCTAGTCATTGCTAGTAGGCAGAATGTCAAATGCATGCCCCAGCAGCACATTGATACATTAGTTTTTTTAAAAAAAAGAAAAACAGCCATTTCCAATAGGTAAAACCTAACACTTATTACTTATCCAATGAAGTCCAAGAGGGAAATTAAATCCCAATATCTTTTGTTTAGCTTAATTTGAAGGATGCATGATTGGGCACCTGTCTAATTGTGTACTGGGCATGCACTGTCCTCATGGTTTCTATCATATCGTGCATATGCATATAGGACAGGAGAGGCCATATATACCAACCCAAAAGGACTTTATTTGATCATAGCGCAATGACTTCCAGCCTGCTACGTATCTCGATCACCACCGCAGGATATACCGACCCAAAAGGATCCCATTGATTTGCTTTTGTTTAGATCAAAATTAGGATTCATCAATTGCATGCTACAGTTAATTAGAGTATCCGCGCAACAAGTCTCTATAGCCAATAATGTATATATTTTCAAACCATACATCAATTTACAATTAATTTTGTTCTCTTCAAGGCGCAGTGCACCTTTATTTTGCCCAAGTACGCAGGCATGATGTGCACTAGCTAGGTACGTAGTAAGAGATTTGTTATACCACTTGTTAATTATGATAAAGGAGTAGCATATATTGTATCATGGTATACATAAAGATTATCTAGAATACCATGAAAATAAAAGATTATATATATAATTTTTACAAGGAGGGAGTAATTAACTAGTAAATTTTTTTCTGGGTGATACCAGTAAATTGGGATTTGGAAGAGATCCTACCTCACTCAGCCACAATTGGTGCACAGACAACCCAATCGGAGAAGAGAATGTAGATTGATGAGATCCAATATTGTGACCTCTGAACCCCCATCATTAAAAAGGTTGTTACAACATGAGCTAACCACCCCTGTCCCACATCAGATAGACCTTTCCATTGGCCGAATTCAGAGTCCCATGTGGAAAGCAATTAGAAGGTGTGGAAAGAGGGCAAAGGCCCTGTCTAGAACAGGAAGATGGAGCAATCTTAGCAGATGGTAGTACTATCAACCACACACTGAGGGGAAAAAAGAGCTTGCTTTGGAGTCACCGTGCAACATGCGTCCAGTAAATGGGCACATAGGTGTTGTGGTTGGGTGAGTGGAGGATGAGTGCTGCTGGCACAATGACACCCTAGTTAACAATAAATTCTACAAATCAATTATATGGGAAACAATAACATAGCCTAGCAACTGTGACACACTATTTCTCTGGTCGACGGATCGAGGAAGTTCAGTTACCATTGACACAAGGTTGGGTGAGTTATTTGTGTGTATTTTCTATTACGATTTTTCACGATTTGAACCCATGAGCCATAAGAGGACATTTTCCTAAAAATTTGTATGAGTTAATCATGCAGACCTCTAATTTTTCACTGTTGATCTATTCTTCTAAAAAATATTTTTTTTACAAAACTATCCTCTTGAGAATTTTTTTGCAGAAATAGCCCTCTAGCCCGCAATTGCCATGCATGGGGAGCGTGGAAATTACACCGGTGCAATGCGTGGCACATTCCTGTGGAATGGAGGCACGAGAATCTAATTTTTCGCGGACCGGGGGCATTGGAAATCCTTCGGCGCGGAAGCCGTCATCAGCGTAGATTTACCGTGGAAGGGAGGTGTGGAAAATCAATTTTCCACAGGACAAGGACACGGAAATTGATTTTCGGTGGAAAGGGTGCGCGGTAATTGGATTTTCATGGAATAGAGGGGCTGCGAAAACTGGTTTTCCACGGAAGGGGTGAACGGTAATCCGATTTTCCATGCACTTGGGGCCGGTAAATTCCGCGTTCCCTGTACATAGCAATTACGGGCCAGGGCTATTTCTAAAAAAAATTGCCCAATGGCTGGTTCTGTAAAAAATATTTTTAGAAAGGCTAGAAGAGTGAACACAAACCTCTCCTGATGACAAGTAACCATTACTGGTGCCTAGCTAGCTCCCAAGTATTAGCCAGTGGGAGATGTGGAAAAGAAAATAAGGCAACTGCGTATAATAGGATAGGAGAAGAGGGAGTGCACCCCTTCAATCCCTCCTCACCTTTTTCTTTTTTGTCAACCTTTGCAAGTGTGAAGAGCATTATTGTGTTGTTGTGTCTGTTTGTTTGATTGTTTTGACTCGTGTGTGCTCCCTGCCTGCCTATATGTATGGGTGTCCATGCCCCTCTCCTCTCCCCCTCCCGCTTCTTCCTCACACACACATTCTCACCTCCCTACCTCCTCAACCACTTCCTTACCCTCTCTCTCTCTCTCTCTCTCTCTCTCTCTACAGTCTGCAGACACAGTTAAGGACAGAGAAGTAGCTAGCCCAGCACAGACCATACACACAGATAGGGATAATAGTTTTAATTTCTAGAAGAAACAATAGCATATATCCCTAGGAAAGTGTGCATGGCGCAAGAAGAGGTCGGCCTAGCCCTGGGCCTCTCCCTCGGCTCCGGCCACCACCAGCCAAAAGAACAGCCGCCCCCGCAGCCGTGTGCGCTGGAGCCGTCGCTGACCCTCAGCCTCCCGGCAGACAGCGGCCTGACGGCGCCGGTACGGCCACTGATCGCCGGTGTGAAGAGGGAGCTGCGGGCGGAGGACGACGAGGAGGCCACCGCCGATAGGGCGCTTTACTCGGCACCGGCGGACGACGACGAGGGATGCAATAGCCGGAAGAAGCTCAGGCTGACCAAGGAGCAGTCGGCGCTGCTGGAGGATCGCTTCAAGGACCACAGCACTCTCAACCCTGTAAGAATATATATTACTGCAGACTATATATGTAGCTTCCTTAATTTAGGATTAATTAAACTGATTTGTTAACGATAAATGATTAATTACAGATGTGCAATTTTTTTAGAGCACTTTCATGTTTTCCTTAATGGACTTACTTTTTGGTTGATGAATTTGAGCAGAAGCAAAAGGTTGCTTTGGCCAGGCAGCTCAACCTCAGGCCAAGGCAAGTCGAGGTGTGGTTCCAAAATAGAAGAGCCAGGTTAGTCATATTCACCTCAGGACCTCTATCTTTTTCCTTTTTTTTCGTCATACTATTTCTCACCAAATTTTGTCTGAACTTAGCTATTCATATTGCTTTTCGAAGAGGAATATAAGTAATCTGAAATACTTCGTACATGAAAATTCCTCTTCTTGTATTAACATCAAAAGCCTTTCCAACTCTCCTCGTTTTTTTCGTCCATTCACGCATGCATGGAAGAATGCAAAATCAAGTTTCTCTTTTTCGTTCTCTTTGACTCTTTTTGTTTACTGATAAAGATTGCCCCGTTAAAACGGATCGATCGCGATCAAAATAACGAATAAATTTGCATACCACCCGAGCATGCAATTCGTTAATTGTTGGTTAATTAGTATTGATGTGTGCATGGCATGGATGCATATATACCACCCGAGCAGGACGAAGCTGAAGCAGACGGAGGTGGACTGCGAGCTGCTGAAGCGCTGCTGCGAGACGCTCACCGAGGAGAACCGCCGCCTCCACCGCGAGCTCCAGCAGCTCCGCGCCCTCAGCCACCCCCACCCCGCCGGCTTCTTCATGGCGCAGCTCCCCGCCGCCACGCTCTCCATCTGCCCCTCCTGCGAGCTCCTCGCCGGACCACCACCCGCCGCGGCCGACCGCCCCGGCCCCGGCCGGGCATCGCACTTCCAATTCAGCCCTTTTACCAACTCCGCGGCCTGCTGATCCATCCATCCATCCATGATTTAATTAATTCACTAGCAAAATTAATCACTGTATATAAATATACGTATATATATATATTGATATAGATCGTCGTGTCCATGTAATAGTTACCTAGCTCATATTAGTCATATCATCCCCTCCTCCTTTAATTGGTTAGCTTCATTTTTTTTTTCACCGGTTAATTAATGCATGAGGAGGATGGAGTACCTGCATGTAGTAAAAAGAAAGGTGCTGCTGTGGCTGCTGCTATAGCAAAGCAGTAGTTGGTGGTGGTGTAGCTAGCTTTTAGTTGTTGTTACTGATGGATTTTATTGCCAGGAAATTAAGTATTATTAGATGTGATGACGACGACATGACACCGCACACATCCCGGTTTCTTTGGATGTTGCATGTGTATATGAATGTGATGCAGTATTTGTTTCAGAAATTATATACGTGTATTGATTTGTTTCAGATATTATATATATGTGCTAGCTCCACTAACGATGAATTTATATCTTCTTATTTTATTATTGTAAGATGCCTTTTAATTTTCTTGGAAGAGAAACAAATCTATATTAATGATCAAGACATACTGCTTGAGAAATCAATTAGCTACGATTGAAGAATTTTAATTAGATCTATTTGTTGCATCATTAAAAAAAATCAGTGATGAGAGTTGACTGGCCATATGATATATTCAGGCCGTTTCCCAAGAGGAAAATATAATTCAACCAATTTGTTTGTACTCTTAAGCTCGATTTCGGCCGGAAAATGTTGCGCAAATTGAAGGCATGCATGAACTAGGCATGATATACTAGAGGAATATAGTTTGCGAAGCATGCAGGGGACAGGACAAGCGATGATCTTTCTACTGAGACATGCACACACCATTTGAACCGCATGCCTAGCAATCTTCCATTTGGCAATTTCTTGATGACTCCGTCACCTACGGCAGGCAGTTCGTATCACGAATCTTCCATGCAAGTCATCCACGGCTGTCTGAGTCAACAACCCATGGATATTGATTGAACTCCAAGCATCCGTTTCAAAAATATAAGTCAGTATTCGTTTCTAGCTATTTCATATATAGTGTTCATCGCTGCATGCGACTAGCTATATAATTAAGGTGACAAGTAGTATTAGCATGTGTCGTGAATTAATCCGCCGGTGGCTGAAACATTCAATATATATCTTCTTTGCATGAAGCTTGCTCTGAATTAATTAGCAAATGTTAAAGAGGAGTTACCTATCTAACCAGCTCGGATCTGCAGCATATGTTCAAACTTGTGATAAGGGTACGAATTTGTAGGGACAAGCTCACATGCATACATGTGTCTGAAGAATTTTACGAGGGGCATGTTGAGAGCTACGGCCGGATTTGTGCGTGTAGTCTTGGGAGCTAGGAAGAAAGCAACGATGGATAAGTCCATGGAAACGATGGGCAATTCAGCCAATGATCCCTCAGCTTCTGCACGTTATCAGGAATCCCATCTTCTTTCTTGTACTGCCGTGTCCCATCCATCACGAATAGTTGCGGTTTTAGACTTTTAATATCTTTTTAACTATTTAAATTAGATTCATGAAAATAATATGTATAGATTTGTTTCGAAAAATACTTGCATAGTATTATAATTTTATTGGATTCTATACATTATTATAATAAAGATTAATGGCCAGAGTTATGTTTTAGAGACCTTATTGATATCTAAAACGATAACTATTTGTGATGGGAGGAGCATAATTATCTTGGTGGGATACGGAATTGTACCTGTGATACTTTTGTTAGAAATTGGCTCATGGGTGCCCTATTTCTTTTAATTCCAAAGTATGCATGGTTTAGTACCATATTGCCTAGCTGAGTAGAGGAAAGGCAACTTAAAAGGTAGAGTACTTGCCACCTCTTGAATAATGATAATTGGCATGAGAATGGCATAGAGTGGATAGTGGCTAAATAGACGCACGAGCGCACATTCGCTTATTTTTGTGTGAAAATTCACGTGACTTGTGACTAGCAACTGCGCGCATCGTAGTGTGTCTCCTAGCACTTTGAATTCACCTTTTGTTGTGCTGAATCTAGTAATTATCTCTATTCATTCTGATTAAATGCCTTATAATCCGAGTGTTATACTTCGAAAAAATCAAGGGTTAGGGAAAGATCAATTGAGATATTCACAAATTATTGGTCCTTTATATATCTAATTAGTGACACAAGACCTGATATTTCATTTGCTATGAGCTAATTAAACCGGTTTACATCTAACTTAGGAGATGATCATTGGGAGGCACTTGAAAGAGTGTTGCGCTACTTGAGAGGCACAACATCTTATGAAATTCACTATACTGGGTATTCATATGTATTAGAAGGATATAGTTATTCCAATTAGATCTCTGATGCAGATGAGATCAAAACTACAAGTAGTTATATTTTTACCTTAACTAGTGCTGCAGTTTCATAGCCATATTAACAAGGTCAACCATGAAAGCTGAACTCGTAGCACTAGACATAGCCATTGTTAAGGCTAAATGGCTTAGAGAGCTACTGTTGGACTTGCCATTGGTTGAGAAACCAATACCAACGATCCTAATGTATTGCGATAACCAAACTATGTTAAATAAGGTCATGAGTACTAAGGATAACATGGAGTTCTCTAGACATATGAGGCGTAGGCTCAAATTTATTAAAAATTGAGAAACTCTAGAGTTATTACTGTGAATTATATTCATACTAAAAAAAATCTGATAGATCCTTTTACAAAAAGACTTGTAAGGAAGGCGATTTCCATTACATCTATGTACATGGGTATGAGGTCCACTTGAGTTACACTACAATAGTAACCAACATCTTCCTTATCGGAGATCTCGGAATTAGATAATAGGAAAAGCAAGTTGATGTTGTAACAAGAGAGTACATATTATTAAATTGTACCCATGTCCTAATAGACAAAGTGCTCTCAATTGTATGGAAGGTTGGCTTAAAGCCTTAGTGTATTCTAATGTCAAAATGAAAAACAAAAGGTATTGACCTACAGGATACCTATAATGAATACATCTACTTGAGCATAACTATGAGGTTGCAGTTCACGAGAATGGGACATTCTCTAGAAAGCTCATGAGTAGTTAAGGGAGCATGCCCATATAATGCTCCGTCTAGGCGTGGTTTATTTGCAGCCTAGTATCAGTTGTGATTTTTAAGTGAAGTCTGATAACGAAAAGCTGTGAATTCAAGACATAGTCCATTCATTAGCTGTGAGAGGATGAACCTTGCTAATCTAGGTGCAATTTAAACCGTACGGGACTTACACCAAATGACTGGTATATTAATAATACTTCAGTACATCGATCTTTGTTATCTTTTCTGTTGTTTGCTATGGAATTGGTGGGGGTTGTTAGAAATTGGCCCATAGGTGGCCCATTTCCTTTAATTCCAAAGCATCTATATTTTAGTACCATATTACCTAGCCAAGTAGAGGAAAGGCAACTTAAAAGGTGTAGTCCTTGCCACCTCTTGAATAATGACACTTGGCATGAGAATGTCATAGGGTGGATAGTGGCTAAACACACATACGCAGACGCATTGGCTTATTTTCGTGTGAAAACTTACGTGACTTGTGACTAGCGACCGCGCCGTGTTGTAGTGTGTCTCCTGGCACTTTGAATTCATCTTTTGTTTTGCTGAATCTTGCAATTATCTCTATTCATTTGGTTTAAATACGATTTAAATATCCGTTTTAATTCGGTGTAAGTGACATAAACACCGTCAATTTCTATTGAGTTAATTGACATTATGCAGTCAGTTACTAGTAACTGGCGCATTCAACTGACATAAAGTTGCCAGTTACTCATGCGCATGTATATAAACATCGGAGATGTCCAAGACAGTGACACTAAATTTCTCCTCCTCTCTGAAATTGATGTATTGTTGTGTTGAGCTATTGAATCTCGCCAGCCTTTCTCCTTGGCGTGCATCGTAAAGGAGGGTGAGTAGAATCTCCAAACCATTGCTGCAGAGTTCACCTGCACAGGGTGGCTAATAAGGTTTCTGGGTAGCACATCAGCGACCGCTTTGCTTCTTTCTCGACGTCGACTACTTCCACAACCGCGTCTGTGCTGCGCTGCTTCCTATTCTTCAGTAAGCCCAATTGTAAGTCATTCATGTGATCGATCGACTCCTTTAATATACAAATA
This sequence comes from Guadua angustifolia, assembly GCA_036346375.1. Classification (NCBI taxonomy): domain Eukaryota; kingdom Viridiplantae; phylum Streptophyta; class Magnoliopsida; order Poales; family Poaceae; genus Guadua; species Guadua angustifolia. The sequence continues at coordinate 63,087,868 of CM070503.1, read as the reverse complement.
CTTAAGCATATTCTAAAGTACAATGTGTTACCTACTGTTTTATGTATATCTAGTCTTTTATTATATTTGTCTCAATATAAAATCTAGAGTAAAATATTGTGCCCATTTACAACAACTTTGACGCAGCAATGTGGAGTAATTGGCATTGCAATTTTTGCATATTAAATGTGACACTCCGATTCAATTGTGAGCACCGAGTTTGCTGGAACCTGGCCTGTTCTGCCAGAACCTGTCCGGTTTGAAAACGCAAGTTTTGAATTTTAAAATTTTGAGGTTCTAATGAAGGGTAGTCTCGAATAAGATGTGAATCAGGAATCTTGCCGATTCGGTTCCTCAGCTGGTACGTGACTTACGGCTTTTCGAACCCTACCCGAGTTAGCCCTAGTGTGCCGTACGTGTAGTGGCAAATAATTGTTGATGCCTCATCATATGCTTCAGCGAATTTTGAGTACTGATCAGGTTTTACTTTAAATTATATTTATTCGCAAGCATAGATCAGTAGCTTATGGGAGAGGGAGAATCTAATTTACTTGTGAAATTTAATTCGTTTGATGGCTTGACCACTAGTTTACTTGTGAAATTAGTTGAGAATTTAGTTTGCTTGTGAAACTAACCAAGTCAGGGCTACCTTAATTAACCTCCACCAAAAGAGCTAGTTTCTTTTTAATATTGTTTAGTAGGTACTCTTAACAGAAATGAAATGTAGAAACAAGAGAGAATTCATGACATCCATCGATAACAATTTGCCGCAAAATTTCAAACATATGTAGTCCATGCCTCATTGGTAGTAGGGTTGTAAACGAGCTGAACTCGAGCGAACCTGGCCTTTTAGGCTCGAGCTCAGTAAAGCTCAAACCGAGCTTGAGTTGGGGTTCGAGCCCCGACTCAGGCTTAAGCTCGACTCGGTCCAAACTCAAGTAGTCTCAAGCTCGGCTCGAGTAAACTCGGTAAGCTTGATAAGCTCGAGTAAATTCGGTTATTCTGGTAAGCTTGGTAGGCACGGTAACAAGTTTGAGTAAACTCAGCTCGAGGAAACTCGGTAGCAACCTCGAGAAAGCTCGACTTAAGAAAGCTCGGTCCAGACTTGAGTTGGCTTGCGAACTATTCGAGCTCGGCTCGGTTAAATTCGCGAGCTCGAACTCGAGTTCGGCTCGTTCGAAGCTTAAGCCGAATTTGAATCGAGCCTTTCGTGAGCCGAGCTCGAGTAATTCGCAAGTCTCGAGCTTTTTTTACAGTCCTATTTGGTAGACCGAGTTCACTGAAAGTTCGGCTCAAGTAAGTTCGGTAAGCTTGATAAGCTCGAGTAAGTTCGGTAGACTCGGTAACAAGCTCAAGTAAGCTCAGCTCGAGGAAGCTCGAGGAATCTCGACTTAAGGAAGCTCGGTCAGACTTGAGTAGGCTCGCGAACTATTCAAGCTCGGCTTGGTTAAGCTTGCGAGCTCAAGTAGTTTGTGAGTCTCGAACTTTTTACAGCCCTATTTGGTAGACCGAGTTCACTGAAAGCTGAAAATGTAGCCGGCATTATGGGATGGGGGGGCCATCCCCAAAAGGCAAAGCTGCACCCACAAAAATATGCCCTGGACCTCAGAAGCATATTTAGCATCCCTGGAGGTTGAGGGCCTACAAAAGGAGCGGCCTGCCTGTGAGTGACCTGACCACAGTAGGGTTCTAGAGCTTTGGCAAGGAAACTTCCATCAGCTCCAGTCCAGAGCACTCGGTGGCCTTATGGAACTTGCAATAACGCACCTTTAGCTACACACTGTGCAGGTCACATCAGTTGGGCTACTAATTCCCTGGTCTTGTCGAGGAATATATGGCATCGGATTGTGTTTCTTTAGACGTCGCCTTAATCTTTTATTTCGTTTCTTATCTGATACAGGGACGTTTGATTTGTAAAACTCAAGTAAAAATATCTGTACCATGGAACCAAGTTTATATATGGTGGAACTGAATCTTAATTTGCTGCTGCATAGATTTTATTAGGATGGACGGACGACGAATAACAAACTTATCAGATCCTCCCATCTTTAAAGAAAGCTACATGTTTAGTTTCCATTAAATGGATTAGTTACACAAATGAGAAATCAACGATGTTTCTTCTAATCCAGAGCAACCAAGATATCTGCCGTTTGGAGACCACCGTCTGAATTCTAGGAAACGAGACTCTGCTTGTGCGTCAGTGAGACGTATGTGTGTTGGTTGGTCTAGCATTTTTCCGAGCAGTGCTTGTCAGGGACCATCTGGATGCTATCTTCTCATCATTTGCAATGGATGATGTGTTTCTGTGGATCATATGGAATTTGCAGTGGATTTTCTTTTGGATATGGATATGCCCACACGACAACGTGCACGCCGTACGGGTCATATACGCTTGGAGTAATTAATACCATGGACCAAAGGTTTTCCCTTCTTGGTTTTCTTATATTTAATTTGGTTTATCAATGTGACAATGTGTCTCTAATTGCTAATAGTATAAAGTTGGTAATTTCAACACTCTTTTTTTTTCTAATTGACTATTTTTTTTTCCGATGGAACTCTTGTTTTTGTTCACCGTGTCAACTGTCAAGGTGCACTCCTATGTCAGCTTCCATAACCCATCTCATCGATCTGACCATTGAGGTTACCAGAGGTGAACAACATGCACCACTGATCGATATTTGTCATACGTACGGATACAGTTTAGATACCTCTCTAAAAAACTTAACCCAAATTTGTCAAGTTGTAAATGGGTTTGTCAACAATTTTTCTCCTACGTACTATACCAACAAATAATACAATTGTTGTAAAACATAGTCGTTCACCCACGATCAATCAACAGCACGCCAACGAAATCACATGAATCAAGAACAAGAGCACACAATATAGGGGGTGGAATTATCTGAATTCTCTCTTGCTTTATTAGATTAATTCATTTACAAAGGGGGGCACCCGATATATATAGTAGCATGAGAGGAGAGTTTGGATTCGACCACACCATAAAGAGATAGAGTCCTAACCATATTTGGTTTAGGTTTCCTTATCTCACAATACTCCCCCTTGGTCGAATACCGCGTGATACATATGTCTTGTTAAAAACTCCACTCAAAAACCCAGTGGAAAAAAAAGATGAAAAAAGAGTACATTGCACGCGCACGCTATGTTGCACTAGTTGTCTCATTAAATACCTTTATGTGAGAAAACTTCAGGAAAACTCACAAAGGGAAAAAGAGTACAACTTATAACCTTCAAGGTTTTATTAGGATCTTCAGGATCGCAATAAGGGTTATGGTTCAAAGGTTTTCTCCCCCTGAACTTTGCATATCTCTAAGTCTTCTCATTCCAATGCCTTTAACATATCTTTGAAATGTAGATTTAGGCAAGGACTTGGTGAATAAATCTACGAGATTTTCACATGACTTAGTTTGTAAGATCTTTATCTCACTGCTCTTCTGGAGTTCGTGAGGATAGAATAATTTAGGAGCAATATGCTTCGTGATGTTGCTTTTTACATAACCCAATTGCATTTGTGCAACACAAGCAGAATTATCTTCATAGATAATTATAGGGGTATCGATGGTGTTAAGGCCACATGACTTATGGATATGGCTAATCACACGTCGCAGCCAAACACATTCACGTGAGGTTTCATACAGGGCTATAATCTCTGAGTGGTTGGTAGAAGTTGCTACCAAGGTCTGTTTACAAGACCGCTAGGAAACGGCTGTACCACCACAGAGGAACACAAAACCAGTCTGAGATTTGGCACTATAGGGATCAGACAGATAGCCAGCATCCGTATATCCTACTATGGTTGAGTCTTGGTTCTTCTGGAAAAACAACCGAAGATCTTGAGTACCTTGGAGGTATCTGAGTAAAGTCTTTACACCAGCCCAATGTCTTCTGGTTGGAGTTGAACTATGTCTTGTTAGCAAATTCACTGCGAATGCAACATCAGGCCTTGTGCAATTCGCAAGATACATGAGTGCTCCAATGGCACTTAAATATGAGACTTCCGGTCCTAAGACTTACTCATTTTCCATCCTCGATCTGAAAGGGTCTTTATTCACTTCAAAGGATCTTATGACCATGGGGTTTTCAAAGGATGCGATTTATCCATATTAAACCTCTCCAATACCTTCCGGGTATAGGAAGACTGGTGAAAAAGAATTCCTTCTGGGAAATGCTCTAGCTACAGGCCTAAGCAAAATTTGGTTTTACCCAAATCTTTCATCTCAAACTCCATCATGAGGTAAGCACTTGCTTCCTTTATCTCCTCTGTAGTTCCGATGATATTCAGATCATTGACATACACTGAGATGATACAGAATCCATTCTAAGATTTCTTTATGAACACATAGGAACAATATTTCTTCTTCAGGAGGAACTCACTAAGTCGGTTATACCACATTTTTCTGACTATTTTAATCTGTATAGCGATCTCTTTAGTTTGATCATACTATACATGTTGCGATTATTAGGATTCAGAATTGTAACTCCTTCAGGGATTCTCATAAATATCCGTATTCAGTGACCCATATAAATATACGGTCACCACATCCATCAACTGCATTTGATACAATTAAGCTTGCTGCCATTTAATATTAAATTTCGGAACATTATTCCACTCAAACACAGGAGAATAGATTTCATCGTAATCGATGCTGGGTCTCTGCGTGAACCCTTGTGCTACAAGCTCGCTTTCTATATCTCACCACCTGGGTATTTTCATTTCACTTCTGGATGAAAAACCCGTTTGATCTTGCAGGGAATCACTTTAGGAAATATTCAGATCAACGGGACTAGAAACTTTCCTCTTATTAGCGTATTTGCCTCAATTGCTTCTTTTGTTTGACCCTATTTGAGTGCTTCGGCACTCGCCATGGACTTTGGATGCGGATCGAGTTTTAGCAATTTTAGAGGCAAATATATGTAAACAATTGTAGCCTTTCTTTTATTTATTTCTCTGTATCACTTGAGGATATACTATATTAATTTCTTCCAGCTCCTCGTGATTTCCCAAAACGATGAGTCTGGGTGTTCCGATTTCCCAGCGCGGAATTGTGCGTGCAAATATACGCTAGGGTTATTATCTTCGGGATAGGTCACTTCAGGGATGTTACCATCTGCAGGATGGCTCACTTCAGAGATTTTCCCAACATCAGGTTGAGCTTCTTCCACTATCACAGGTAGTGTTCTCATTTTGTTCGGTTCTCTACTTCAGCGGACGTCTTCGCGAAATTGAGTCCCATGCACCTGGAGGCCTCCCCCTCTTCTTATCGTGAGGGTCAAGAGTGGGTTCAATATCCTTCTAGGGTATCTCCACTCTTTCAGGTGCATATACTTCAGGTATATGAGATCTTTCACTCCCTTATGACCAGTGAAGGCATTTGGCAGATGTTAGCTTATTTATTGCAGATTTATTATCCTCCGAACTTCAAGTTCGGTCTCTCTAGTGCGTAGATCTAAGGACTAGGAATTCTATAATGTGGTACTTATCTCCCCCTAATGCCGAAAAATGTCCTGAGTATAATCAGCGTACCGAGCCGTGTACAGATCCCTCATCATAGGCTCTAGGTATTTTAATACATGACGGAGATTCATAACCCACATAGATCCTCAACTTCTGGTGAGATCGTATGGTTGTACGCTATGGTGGAAAGATTGGCATGTATATAGTACAGCTAGATTTTCACAGATGGGAAATACTTAATACTTTTCTACGCACTATCTGCAATGGAAAATTTTCATAATATGCAGTTGATCTGAGTTGAATTATTACCGCAGTATGCAGCACTGCGTGGCCCCAACAACTGGTGGGAAGCCAATTATTCTGCAAGAGCGGCCAAGCAATATAGTAAGTTTTGTTCTTTTAATATATTGACTCTGCAGGGCCATTTTAGGTGTGGATATTAGGTACGAGATGCTCTACATATTAATTATCGGAGCCATATAATAATCATTAAATGCTTTGAGATAAACTCGCTAGCATTGTCCATTCAAATAGACTTGATCATTTCTTCTGGAAAGTAGGCTCTTAACTTAATAATTTGGGCAATGAATCTTGGTAGAAGAATGGTTCCTAGTAAATAAGAGACATACATAGGACCATCTAATAGAAGCATTTGTCAGTACCATAAAATTTCTTGGAAGAGGCCCGACAGGGGCTGAATGGGTCCACAAATGTCACTTTGAATTTTCTTCAGGAAATTCAGTGATTCTTCCCTTTAGGTAAGAAGATCTAAGAAGGAGCTTTCCTTTAGCGCAACTAGGGCATAAGAAAACTTCAGGTCTAGGAAAGTCTTTATGCTATGGCCAGCAGAATTATGATTAGTCTTCTTATAATTTTCAACTCAAGATAACCCAGTCGATTTGCTAGATCTTAAATATTTTTGGGTTTTCATCGCAACACAAACTTCAGGTTTTATATGTGCATAGTATAACTTGGAGGAGAATGAATGAAGGTTTTAACCACATGTTAATTACACCCATTAAATTTAGTTATGAGGAGGTATTCTGTACCATCCTCACTCTTTGTCTCTATATGGAGATGATTTAGACTAATGTCTTTAAAACTTTAAAAGAGTATGACTGGACTTAGGGTATAATATGGCATTCTTCTAGTGCCAACTATGAGAGTATCGCTTCTGGCGATGGTCATTGTAAGGACCCGAATTCACCAATTCGAATCCACTGTGTTTTACCGCACTAGTCCCAGGATCAATCGCTAGTGCACACAGCTTAACATCGGTAAGCATCATATCATACACAACGATAAGAATAATAAGACTTTATTCATTGAATATAACTAGTGTATGATCTTATGATCACTTACATTATTCAACCTCGTAGGGCAATGCTAAGGTCAAATAAGACAAATACAGCGGAAAGTAGTAGAAGACGTAGTGACTCATCAGTACACCACAAGCGACTGACAAGGCTTGGCCTAGCGACTCGCGTCCACCTGAAAGTCCTCCTTCAATATCGGCGATGATTCCTCCACTGTTGTTGGTTGTTAAGCAAGGGTGAGTACACCAACACGTACTCAACAAGTTGTGCACAAAATGCAATTCTATCATAGCTATATGCAGGCTTATTCCAAAGGAATGGCTAAGTGGTTCATTTGCAATAAAGCAGCATTTAAGAACACATACGTTACATAGATTGAAAAGACAGTAAAACATATAACAAGTAAATAGATTCAGTGATTTCACAAATAAACCAAGTTTTCCATCCTAAATCAAGTTCCATTATCCACATGGTATACGCCATCCCTTCCAGTTGTTCATTTTAATTAACTACCCTTGATTTGTAATTCGAGCTTTGCTCAATCACAGTGAACACGGCTATCCGAATAGTTTGTACACTCTGCGAGAGGTTATGCACGTTACCCACATGATACAACCATGCACCACAGGGTGAACGATTATAACAAAGCCTTTACAATGCATCCTCTTAACCCGGTGCTACAGCTAAGGTTTCAACATCGAAGGGTTACACCACCACAACAGGCCCCCTCTTGCACCATGTGAGTTTCTCCGTACACCGGACTCACACCACCACGATAGCACTCAAGTTAAGCATTTGCAAATTAGTCATTAAGTCGCCCCATATGAACATGTGGTTGCATGATTGACTCAGGTCAAAGGCTCGCAAGGTTAAGTCCTTAGGATTGATTAAAGCAAGACATACACATACCCTCGGCTCCACTGAGCCCACCACCGCACACTTGCCCCTTCCACTTGCTTCAATCGTAAAGTGATTACCACGGGTTGGTTACCAAGCACCACGTGCAACTCACAAATCAACATCGTTGTGTGACCTCCCATACGACAACTCAATCTCTTTGTGTGACCACATGACACACAAGTTAACATCATTGTTCCATATTCCATTAGTCAAAATTAATAATCACATTTCATGTACATGTGATGACGTGGCATGGCTAAGCATTCTAATCCGATCTAACCATCCATGTTGATTTTATTATTAACCAACTATAATGAACCAACCTAAGGTAACAAGTGGATTATGGCATATAAATAACAAGGCAGGGTGTAATTCAAAGGGTACATTAACTAATCCCAAAGTTAAGTTGAAATCATTTGTACGCATAAAATATCATGCAATAAAGTAAATCAAAATAGCAATTTTGCAAACATGGGTGCAACATGATCAAAGCACAACTTGCCTTGCTTAAGCTCCTGGTCTTGGTCTAAAGATTGTTCCTGGGTTGCAAATTCCTTTTTCGAAGCCTCGCACAATTCAACGTCTACGCGAATCGAGAAGAAATAGCAAATAAACACCAAAACCAAAGAACAAATAAACACAAAAATTCAAAAAAAAGCCACCATTAGAAAGATATAAATTTTACAAATTTTTAGGAATTTGAATCACCCCAATTGGAGTTCATATGCAAAAGTTATAGCATTTTGATGTTTTAAATTCCTGAAAAATCCCTAAAATCATAAAATCCAAATTAATCGAATTATTTTTATAAAGAAAAATATAATTTCCCGCCTGGTTTGTATGGATAACACGTGGCACCATCTGGACCGTTTAATATCAATCTAACGCTTCCTACTTAATCACCGACGTGGCCGATCGCTAACCATCCGATCCACATCCGACAGCCAATGTTAACCCGTGCTGTTTACTGTTGACCTAAACCAACGCGGCTTATTCCCGACCACCCGATTTTGATCCAACGGTGGAAATCTTACCCGAGCTATCCACTGTGTGCAAAGGCGACGTGGACGATCTCCGGCCGTGCGATGACGATCCAACGGTTGAAAACCTCCGAACCCGGTGATGAAGACGCGGCTGTGCAAACCCGCCGGACTTGGGGACGAAGACACACCCGACGGAGCTCCGGCTTGTTCCGGCGACGAAGAGGTAGCGGTTCCGACGCAGCGCAACTCGACGAATCCGAATCCGACTCCAACACTGCGGAAGGGTATCCCTAGCGACGGCTATGACGCGGCGAAGGTACTCGGCACTCCGGCGAGCTCTCGCGGCGGCTTCCGTGCTCTTCCGATGGCGGCGCAATAGGGAAAATGTGCGGCGGCTTGTGTGGATTCTCAAGAGAGGTCTCCCGGCCTTAAATACCCCACGGACGGCGCAAAAACATGGAAGGTTCTCTCGGACACGGCGGCGGCGGCGCGGATGAACAGGACTCCGAGTCCGTGTTGGAGACGACAACCCTTGACCACACGATTTGAATCCGACGGCTCCGATAGATCGAGACGTCCAAATCGGTACCGGTTATTGAAGGCTGTGCGATGAGAATCTAACGGCTAGAACGTGCTAGGGTTTCATTAAATGACGTGGGCGGATATCGACCGTTAGATGGTAATCCGACGGCGCACATTACCCCTCCCTTTTTACAATCGGTCCGCCGATGGTGGGCGCTGACTCGTTCTTTGTTCATGGGAATTTTCCGGTTTTTCGATTAAAAACAATCAGAAAATAAATTGATTTATTTAGGGTAGTAAAAATACTCTAAAAATTCCAAGAAAAATCTCAAAAATACTTTGAGACATTCTGGACTTAAATAAAATATTTTTGACAAAACTTTATTTTGAAAATTTCTTTTTATAATTATTTCTTAACAAAAGGTAATATAATTTAATTCAGAATAATTCAAATAAATTTCAGAAAATCCAAATAAATTCAGAAAATTCACAAAAATCATAAATTGCAATAAAATAATATTTATTACTTAAAAAGTCAAAATTTTGGGATGTTACGGTCATAATAATTCTAATTTACTTAGTGTAGTACAACTGTTTTCTAGACAGATTTTTTCCTCCCTTATCGGATTACACTTTGTTCTATATTAGAAGTATGATTTATCAATCAAACAATTGTTGCATCAGGAACAAATTATAGAGTATAGAAAAAACATAGCACAATGAAACAAATATCTAGGAAATATTAATTTATTCAATTTTGAATGATAATCGCTCAACAGGAGCATATACCAAATGTTCATTCAGGAACCAGGCTAAATTGATAAGGAGATTTAAAAGGAATATGTGACATCGACTAGCAAAGCGAAGGAATACTTAGGAGAATAATCCAGGTCTCCATATGAGTCGCATATGTCCTTCTGGGACCTCTCGAACTTTATAATTTCAATAACCATATTATCACACTTTCCAGCACCCGTGTCAACAAGTTGAACAGTGAAGTTTGATTCAACATTGTTTACACTGGGTTTTATTGATTTTTCTTGTGGATTTTGTGTAAAGGCCTACTACCACATACTTCGGGATGCAATAGTTGCATGACCAATAGGCAACACATTCATACCTAAAACAGGGTTTGCAGCCAATTACTTTTGGAAATCTCTGACCCTTTTATCTTTACTTTTCCATTATGAATTGCTCTTCCCTTCTTATCATTTTGCCTTTATCATGCCATGGCTATTGCTAGCTTTGCTAAGCATTTTGTATGTGCTTGAGCCTTTGCAAGACTCCATTAGGAAGTGCATATGATACTTCACCATATCGGACGGTTTTCAGGGAGAGCAGGGATAACGGCTTCAGGCTGGGAAAATAGTAGCTCCAAAAGGTCGAGCTAACAGATTAATCTTTGTATTCATTACCCGGGTAAGGTAATTGTTGCCATTCAGGGCAAGCTTGATAAGTTTCCTCTTTGCGATGTCCAACACATCCTATTTCTATTTATGCAAAATGACTTTTACTACTGGTAAAAATCATTATATTGCATGTTCGCTCTTCAATCAGCAAAGCTTGGTCTATATCTATTCAGTAGATAATTATCATAGATTTTCTAGAATTTTCCTAAGCGTTTTTATAATAATTTTTTCTCTCGCTAATTATTAAGCAATTTTGAATTACCAATTAACAGAAGGATAAATTTCACCGTGAAATAAACCTGGCATGATGCTAATTACATCTTATGTAACACTTGTTGATTGGGTATGAAATCATGTAATGAATGCCTCCGTCAACATGACTCTTGGCCAGTCAACCCATAGATGGCTCACATGAGGAGGAGCACTTCCGATTCCGGGTGCCAATTAAGAAACCTAGCCTCATGTGTGTTTTCCTTAGACACCAATTGTCATGTATCCGTTCCTTCAAAACAGAAATCAAAGACCCAACCACTTATGTCCTCAAGCCCAAATCTGTTTTGATAGCTCGATTATATCCATAATTTTCTAGCATTACTAAGTAATTTTCATAATTACTTAAATAACAGGAAATAATATGTCCAGCACATATAAAACATGGCATAAAGCTAGAAAATAAACCTAAAGCATGGAAATTTCAGAGGATGCTAAATCTCATTTTATCAAGAATTTACAGAAGCCAAAGACCTAAAAATCTGGATTTAATGCTAATTGTCAGATTTTCAGTCCTTTTTTCAGATGGGCTAGCGGCCTACCAGGCCTTTCCAGCTATAGCTGGCCAGCCGGCCCGCTCGGCTACAAGGCCCAGAAGCCTACCAGGCCATAAGGCTAACTCAGCCTGCGCAAGCCCATAAGGCCCATTTGGCGTGGCAATCAAGGACGGCTAGGGTTTGTGCCTGGCCATAAGGCTCTAGCGGCAGCTCGGCCAAATACGTGCGAGGCGCAGACCTCATATGCCGCCGCATGAGCTTTGGAGCTCATCCACCGCTTGCGATGAGCCGACGGCTGACGCGATGCACGGCTGCTGGCGCGACGCATGATAGCGTGAGATCGGCAGGGCGATGCTGTGTCCGTCGGGTGAGCGAGACGGTCAGCGCGACGCATGGCTGCGGTCGCCCAGCAGGGGCACATAGGCGCATGCTTGTCGCGGCTCTACCGACAGCTAGCACGTGAGCAGCTCGTGTCTGGCGGGCGTGCAGGCACGGCGACTTCAGGCGCGCGGCGTGGACGCAATCGGTGCATGGCGGCAATGGGCCGGTGGCGCGGCTTGGCCAACGTCGAGCGGCAACACCTGGGAGCCGCGGGGCGTGTGCTAGGTGCGCTCAACCGGAGCGGCGACACATCTGCATTATGCACGGTGGCTTCATCTGCAGCGCAACCGATGCGAAGTGAATACGCACGGCAGGCCCGGTAGGACAGAAGCAGTTGCTCCGACGGCGTGGTATCAGCCCAGCGGTGGCTACGTACTGCTAGAGCCAGCTGCGTCTCTAACTCTCTATCAGAGGTGCACATGGAAAGAAAAACTAGATGCTGTGACATGTACCATGATCATTAATCCCATTGTTACTCCTAATTAGACATGATTCATGAATGAATTTAGTCGACAAGTTTAATCTAGAGCAAAATTGTAGATCTGCCAACAGGGCTAGCGAGGCAATAGATTTTAATCGTTTTCCTTGCAGCTATTTGTTCGTCAGATGCGTTGCTGCATCTTGGACAGCAACGTCGGCGGTAGGTCCTCGTTTCAGCTAGGCCTCCTGCCTCCCAGGACGTCATCTCCAGCGCCGATCATCAGGTTGTCCATGAGTCAGGTCATGCGAAATCACGGATCAATTGGTGATTAGAACCAACAATACAAGATCGATCTAATTTGAAAAATATTTAAAGAACGACAATATATGCATCGATCGTTGTTGATGATGGAATGCTCCAGCGCGCCGGACGGCTTCTCCGAGCCGCATTTATGATCGGCTCATCGCTTGACTCAGATTGATTTTGGGCTTGGGTCTTGTAGAGCTTCGTGCTGATAACGTGTTGTAAAACATAGTCGTTCACCCACGATCAATCAACAACACACCAACGAAATCACATGAATCAAGAACAAGAGCACACAATATAGGGGGTGGAATTCTCTCTTGCTTTATTAGATTAATTCATTTACAAAAGGGGGCACCCGATATATATAGTAGCGTGAGAGGAGAGTTCGGATTCGACCACACCATAAAGAGATAGATTCCTAACCATATTTGGTTTAGGTTTCCTTATCTCACAACAACAATCACTATATTTTTGCATATTTTTATTCTTTCTATCCTCATGAGATCCTTTATTGCCACATAGAGGACACGAAATAAGATATCGATGGATGAATTATTCTTATTCCTAAGTTTGATTGTTCAATGTCGTATCTTTTCAGGGCTCAAGTGATGAGTGATTTACTTTAGGGAATATCTTAACTAATAAAAGAATGAGTTTACCATACTTCTGAGATGATCATCCTACCTTTTACGCTTCCCCTCTCCTACTCACTGTACACAGTTACGTGCGTCTCATCTCAAAAGTCATCCCGGTCTCTCCCTTTCTCTCTCCCTCCCACGCCGCCCTTTCTCTCCCAATCACAAGCATCACCATTGATCTCCTTCCACCACCTTACCTCTCGACATAGGCCACTCGGGTCTTGCTTGTTAGGATGGTGATGACGACTGTTTTAATGTTAGGGCTTTGGACAAGGAGATCAAGGCAACGCTAGTGTGCAATTTATACCAGCCTTGGCTTTGCGTATAGCGCTGGATTCGCAACGGAGTCCATGGTGTGCACGACACAGAGATGTAGTATGAGGACCCGTCCTTTATGGTTAGGTGGACCTCCATGTGTATACAGTACTAGTCCCATGATCAGTGGCTCATCAACATCGATAACATATCCATACACAAGTTCTTTTACATGTGCTATTAAAAGTTTCGCAAATGGTGTTTCACAAATGCATATATATTAAAATGCAGGTTAAAATGCATATATATATTAATACAAGGGACCGTGGCGCGGCGTGGTGGCTGCAGACACCGCTGTGGATATTGAGCAGCAGCTGCTTCCCTTGGTCGGACAGGATGCACTTCTGGAGGACTCCGGAAAGGCTTCTCTTGTAGAGGTCTTCTCCGACCAGGACGAAGGACTTCGCCCGTCGAGCGAGGTGCCGGGCTTCGGTTGGGTCGACGGGGAGTGATCCATCAGTCAACCGATCGACGATGGGCTTCCTCCAATCGGAGTCGGCAACCAGCGCGTCGCGGCCTGACCCGGGCGGTTTCGCGTCCGTTTGCTCGGCAGTCGGAGCGGTTGCGCCCGGAGAGTCGGTCTCTTGCTCGGTTGGCGAGTCCAATCAGACGGAAGGTTGATGGAGGTCGGAGACGAAGATCCCTGGCGGGACCAGTCCTTTGCTTGCTGGAGGCGAGGTTGGCTAGGTAGTCGGCCTCACCATTGTAGCATCGGTAGCTATGGTGAAGCTCGAAACCCTTGAACCTTTCCACGAGCTTGCGCACCTCCTGGCAATATGCTGCCATGCGGGCGTCACGAGGCTCCGTGGCCTTCATGACTTGGTCGACCACTACACCATGGCACACTTTTGGCCACTGTGAACTGTTGGCAAAAGGCTAGTATTGGCGACATATAATCTGTGGGCAATAATCAGACCTTTTACTGTCACCTCATCTGTCGGCAATTGTATAATAGAGCAACGTGTTATATGTCGGCATTTTTATTTTGACTAATAATGTGTCGGCAAAAAATAGGTCATAGCTCATCTGTCGGCGTAGCCTAGCTGCACTACTGCTGATAAGTCGGCGAATGGGTGTGTACGGAATTGAAGCTAGCGAAAAGATTGGCGCGCCGGCCACAGCGAACGCGCGGGAGAGTAAAGTTTCGGCCGCCAGGCGGGCCTTATCCTCTTGCGCACGGACTCGATCGTTCACACAGCCGCCCCAGCGCTCCCTCCCACATAAAACCTAGAAAAGAAAATTCCCCAATTGCACCACCGTCCAGCGCGCCCAAGCCCTGCGCTCAGGCCGCGCGAGCCCAGCCTGCCCGGCCATTGTCGCCTCGTCTTGCCCCCTGTACCGCCGCCCGGTGCTTGTCGCCTCGTCTTGCCCCCACCGCTGCCGCTAAGCGCATCTTCACCCCGGCCGCGGCGAAAGCATCTTCACCGCCCTCATCCACGCCGGCCGTCCATCCGGCGTCGAGCCCCAATGCCGGCCGTCTGTATCTTCTACCGACCCGCATCCGCGCCGCCGTGCATCCCAGCGTCGAGCCCCATCGCCTCGTGCCTCCGCTCCGTCCATTGTGAGACCCGTTCGATGAGCAGGAACCTCCATGTGATTCTTGTGCTATTCCTGGATCGAGAGCTAGCACTCACATGTTTACAACAATTGGAAATCACAACCATACATTTAATAATTAAGCGGAAGCGATTATACAAATAATATTACAACTCGAGAGAAATATAGCGAAAAAAGCAATTGCCTTGTAGTGTACCCATTCAATCCCGAAGTAACCCGACTGCATAAACTTGAGATAGAATACGACAAAAACATCCCGCAACTTACGATGGCCAACTTCAAGCTCAAAACACTAAACCACCTACAATATAATTAAGCAAGGGTGAGTACTTTATGCGTACTAAAGAAGACTTGAGCAAAACCTATAATATATGCGAGGCCATTTCAAAGGAAAGGCTACTACGCTTAATTTGCATAAAGCGAAATTGAATTTGTAAATCAAGTTATTTGCAAACGGAATTTATAAGAGCATATGATTGATAACAAATAAATAAAGCATAATAACACTCACATCCTCCATGGCGTGGCGGCGAATCATGAATTCACGAAATCCAACAATGTCACCCTTTGACATAAAACACGATTGCCAAAAAGGTTTCAAACCGAAACTCCGGTTTGAAAATACCAAAATCTAACATTGGAATGACTTCACCAAGTGCTCATGACCCATGGCCTGCTAATTAATTAGATTTAAACTCTGCGAGGTGTACAACTTTACCCACAAGGAATGACCAACCTTTTGCAAGATCACACACCTCCAATAGGACATTGTGTGCGCGAGCGATCATACACAGTTGTTCATTACCGGACATGACTTTGATCCAGCCGGGCGTTAACCCCGCCCAAAACAGAGACACTCACCCAAGCCGTGGATCCACATTTGTCACACCCAACACCACGTCTCTGTCCATGGCAAGGCGTACACCGTTGTACCGCCGAAAGCGATTACCCATCTGAATCGCATGGAAGCCCCTCACAAGCAATCCAGATCGAATGCCTCCGCTAGCTCCGCCTACCAATGAGCAAAGCCATGTCCAAATAAGTTAATAGGCTATGGCCGTCCCATACCGGACCTCGTGGTTGCACGGAATTCTCGGATCAATAGCGTCCCATTGCTCGGTCCTTAATGTGACACGGGCGATACTCCACCCTACACTACGTGCGGTTCCTTTAATGCACAACCGGCTATTGCCAATAATCGCCCGCATCAACACATAGTTTTATTTTGGGTTTTTAATCAAAGTACCCGCAACCAACAGTGCCATTTACAAGGTTTTCAGGAAACAAATATTGATTTGATCATGTACATTCTTGATTCTAAAGCATGGCTAAGCATGAATAATATGAACGATATACCCATGATGACATTAAGTAACGCCTAACCTTAATCTAAGGTTATCAAGGTTCACATTTCATAATCATCAAAGGAAATTCATGTGACAACAGTATATCTACCAAACCACAAGATAGCAATTTACATAAAGTAAACGCATGCATAAAACAATTTGATGCATAAAAGGAATATAAAATCTTGGGATCAATATGGTCAAAGGATGCTTGCCTTGCTTAATCACTCGCTACGCACGAAGGCGAGGATTATGGTGATGAAGGCGACGACGGAGATCAAAGACGTCGGGTTCTACACGTCGACCAACGGAAATACAGCAAAATACTAACTTCAATAAGGGCAAAAAGAAAATTGATAGAAAGACAAATAAACTCTTCACAAGAAACAGGGATTGCTCTTTTATGAATTTATTAATCTTATTTTACGAATTCAAGATGCAAAGATTGTTTGGATTAATAGAATTAATCATTAGTTGCAAGGTTTCATTGATTTACTACGCATAATACATTTCTGTTAACCTTATTACTCAAGGGTTTTGCTTTATTAGGATTCAGATTCGAAGCAAGGTAAAATAAGAACATTTTCTTAGATTACTGCAGATTATATCTTAAAGATCAGCTTTAGGCGGTTCTTTACTAAGTTCAGATTTAGCTGAGCTAGTTTATGAGTTAATGAAAAGGCTTAAATGATCGCGTTAGATTATGACTAAATAGTTCTCTATCTTTAAATGGTTTTGCTTAGACTTAGTTTCATGCAAGATAGATCTATTGATTTAGGCTATTGAGATTATTTCCAAGATATTTGAGAAGGTTACGGTGATAAAAATAACTTAACTACTGATTCCTTCATTATTACCTAAAGTTTATTCCTCCGCACTAAGGCCTAAAGCAATGTGATAACTTAGGGTTATTTGGCTATTAAGACTATCATGCAAAACATGACGAAGTATGGTTATTTCTTCATAATGAGATGATTTATACTTTGTATAACAATTCTAAGCTAATTCCATGAATTTTAGGCTTTGGCTCATACATTATATCCATTGCTGAAAAGGCTTAAGTGGCATTGTAAAATTGACGCTATCGAAATCGGCCAAAAGGTGAATCAAAAGGGGTAACACTTAAGGGTTTTGATCTAATGAGATTAATAGGCAAACTTTAATGGAATATGATTCTTTTTATAGAATATGATATTATGAACTTTGTACAACGTTACTAAACTGATTTTTCTGATTTTAGTATTTAGATGAGTTATTTTATCGATCATTGAAATGGACTAAATGATCACATCGCAACCCTTAAATCGGCCAAGTTTCGCTTTTGAGTTTATGATTACAATATACATGATCTTTAATTCATTTTTCAGGTATTAACAGAATACCATCCTAGAAATGTTTTAAACCTATTTTTACATTATTTTGGCCTTAACCTTGGTAGATTAACTATTTATTCGTTGCTGATGATTGCACTTTCTTGCATCAAAGAGTGCAAGATAAGTTTCACTTTTAAATATTTTTACATACATGGGTCCTTAGCATTTTCAGGAGATTAATACAAATTATTTCCTCATTTTATGAGCTTTTATACTTTCATTTTCATTAGTAGCCATATTAAGGTTTACTAGTAATCATAAAGCAAATAAATTGAACTGAGTTTAATATTTAAATACTTTTGTATATTTGAGTTTATTTATGGTTCCAGAGCACATAATAATTTATTTAATGATTTTAAGAACTATATTTTTCCATATACGCAATAATGTCCATAATAATGTGTTTATGTTATTTCAAATTTCAGTAATTGTTCTATAACTCAAAAATCAAATATTTTTACAGATTGTAATTCATCCTGGTCTTAACATCATATAAAATTTATATTATTATTTATTGCCTTATTGTTCACTAATTTAACATAAAGACCATATTAAGACTATTAACAAAGTTTAATTTAAATAATTCTCCTGTAGTTCAAAAATTACATATTTTTATATATTTAGATTCTTCTGGATTTTAAATGAATATACAAATTTGTCCCACTGAAATTTGATTAAAATTGCAAAAGATATTCAAGATTGAATATTACCCGATTTGAAATTGATGGAATTTGGAAATGCGTTTTCATCCACAAGAGGCGCCTTTTCACCTCTGAATCTAGAGCGCACAAGCCATCGGGTCAAGGGCCCAGTGCAAAGGACACGTAACAGGCTCGGCTAGGGGCTGGCCGTGGCGTTATTCCGTGGGCTCCGGCGATGGCGAGGCATGGGGACCACCAAGACGGCAAGGAGCATCCAGGTGAAGTCAATTCGGAGAGGATGCAGGAGGCGCGCCACGAGGAGAGGCGACCATGGCGACGACTTGGTGGAGAAGATGATTCGCATCGTTAGAGATGCAATCGGTGACCTTATGAGCGAGAGGAGTGCTAGAGATTCCGTTTTCAAAATTCACTGAGGGAAGGAGGTCGAGGGACTCGCCACCTGCCCGGACTTGGAGGAGAAGGGCGACTGCAGCTTCGAGTTCACATGGAGAAGTCCGATTCTTTTTGAGGGGTATTGATTCTTAGGAGGCAAGGATGGTGAAACCCGGCAATTTGGGAATGGTTTATTCCATCACTTGAATTGCATTCGCTTGAAGCTTCGGAGTTTCGGTCATGGCGGCAAGGAAGAAGCACTTGGGGTGTTTGGTGAGGAGAAGAGAAAGAATAGAGGGAAGTTTGGGCCGCTTCGCGACCACAAAGGTTCATTTATAGATGGGAAACCAAGCGGATGAGCCTCCCCTGCTGAGCTTGGTCTCGGTTGTTTCCATGGCGAGATAAGACACGGTTGCCTACGTAAGAAGGCATGGGCGGCTGAAGCTTCGCGAGAGATGCGTCGTGGCTGAAGTAGGGTGACGCAGGCACTGGTGATGCAAAGACTCGGCGTGATTCAATGGAACTGAGCTTGATCAAGCGTGCTGCATCGGATGGGCTCCTGACTCGGTCGGCTAAACAGAGGGAGTTGCTTTGAGCACAACGGTGGAGGAAGAAGGGTCCGAGGAGTGGGCACGGGGACCACCGGCAGTGAGGCAATGAGATTGGGTCGCAGCTACAAAGGCAACTAGATAATGGTGAGGCTTATTTGTACATGTGTTTGATTATTTTGGTCACAAGTTGAGTTAATTCAAAAGTAATTTTATCTCTTTTGAAATTTTCTAGAAATTTTCATGTAGGGAGATTAGGGTATGTAGTTTCCATTTTCTTTGGTTTCGCTCAATTCGCTTCTTTGGTTTTCGCACAGTAATTCTTTAAAGTTAACTAGTTTTTGAAATGTTTTTGAATTTTTCCTTGAGAGCAATTGAAGTCTATTATTTTTGAAATTTTGTTTTTCAAATGGATTTAATCTAAGAATGCTTATGTAAAATTTTCAAGTCAAAATATTGTTCCATTATTTTACATAAATTCTGACATTGCAAATTCTAGATTTTCATAGTTTCTGTTTTAAATTTAGAAAAGTTTTAAATTATATTATTAATTTATGAAATTTTAACCAAAGGTATAAATTGCATTGAGGTTTTCATGATAAATTTTTCAGCTCCATTTGAGTTTTATAAATATTTTATAAATTCTGACAATTCATTGTTTTGATTTAAAAGTTGACTCTTTATTTTATTCCTTTATTTCTTCATGTATAAAATTTCATTTTATGGCCAAAATGATTTACTTATATGCTCAGGGTTCTCATGGCAAATTTTATAAATTTTTACTTTTTACATTTTTGCCTTTTTCTCCTTTACTTGATTTTACTTGCAACACAAAATCCAAGAAAATACAAACAAAGCAAACAATATTCAGAAATCCCAAAATATTCACAATCAAATTTAAATATTATAAATTTACTGTTCTTAATTTTTGGGCATTACAGATCTACCCCCTTACGTAAATCTCGAATTTAGATTTGGCGTGTCTAAGGGAAAAGTATTTCTAAAAGAGTTAGGAAACTTCTTCTTGAGTCGGTCTTCTCATTTCCAAGTTGCCTATTCTTCAGAATGATTGCTTCGTTGAACCTTGATCGCCTGGCGGAATTTATTACGAGTGTGGCGTTTAGTTTCTCTTAAGATTTTTAATCAGATGCTCCCGATAAGTTAATTCAGGTTATAGATTGATTTCATTTAACTTGGTGGGCTTAGAAGGAAGACGAAGACATTTTCTTAATTGAGATATATATAGAAGACATTCTGAATACTAGGGCTAAGATGACAACTTTAATTTGTATGCCTTTTGTTCCATTTTCTCCGCGATACGATATGTCCTAATATATCATGGCACCAAAGTTACTTCGGTTTGGAAATGGTGAATATCACGAACCTTACAAATCGTGAGAACGAGATAGATTTAGAAATTATTTCTCGGGGATGACTTGGTCGTTCTTGTTGACACTTCGTGTTCATTGCCGTTGCTTTATCGGATCTTCGCCTTGCGATTCCAAGTTGTCGTAAGCGAGAAATAGAAAAGAATTCTATTTGAGTTTTAGGTAGCGGATGAGAGATACTATTACTTTCTATATATTTCTTTTGGTTGAATAATTAGTATTGTTTATAAGGATAATTCAATTTAGAGAGTGGTCTGCGATATATTTGGAATTCTTGAGGCGAAGGAAAAGTTGCATTGTCATTCGATTCGGTTGGGAAAAATCGAATGTTTTAATATCAAGGAAGGCATTTGATTACAATCGATTGACTTGTATAGTTCGACAATAGTTGGTGAAATGAGTGAGTATAAATGTCATTTCAAATTGACTTTAAATTGAAACGAGGTAGGGTAATTCAAGCATTTGGTTGGGGTAGAAGAACTAGTAAGTGATTCGATGACTTGATTCATTTGATCACTTTGGTAGACAAAAGGTTTTGATTTTCTTTGGATTTGACAACTAGGAGGAATAAATGTACATGATCAAAAGATTAATTGCGAGGATTGAATACGCAAGGAACATACTCAATACCATATTAAAAGTCGATTACAACCATATAAGGAATATGTTTATATTTGGAGTCTGACGTCAAGGCAGGGGTGGACATGAGCACTTAATGTTTTCTAGGTCTCCAAAATGGTTTAGAGACTACTAATATTTTTCTTGACAAGGAAAGGGAACTTTTCTTGGATTGATGTTGGTGAGGTATCCAAGTCCTTTTTAGGCGATGTGACGACGCTATCAAGTCGACATCGCATCTGGTAGGTCTAAGCTTCTCGAGGTTTGGAAAAGTGGTAGAGCTTTTTTTTTCCTTGGACAACCATTTGCATAATGCCCACGCCACCACAAACAAAAGCAAATAATGTTAGCTTTCCGCTTTTGAGTACCAGAGAATTGCTCATTGGTTTGGCTAGAGGGATGGATGGATGAAGGTTGAAATTATGCGAGCAGGTTGTGTAGAATTCTTCTCGAGGCAAGCATTTTCATTCCAATGCCTCTTCTTTACTTGATCCTTTGGGCAATCTACTTGATTTTATTTCTTCCATTCTTGGAGCTATAAACTTAACCGATGTAGCTATCGCACGTTTATGATGCTAGGAGGTGTTTGTTTTCTTTAGGGGCACCGATTTTCAATATGACCCCACTTATGCATGACGTGGCACTTTGGTTTCCTTCGTGACTTTTTGCTATAATTAATTGCATGACTAATTTCTTCTTCCTTGATAGCCTCATTTTGTCGCTTCTTAGGACATTCTTCGGCCCGATGACCTTCTTCTTCACATAAGAAACATGCTGATAGTGATGGCCATTTACTACTTTCTGGATGGAGGTTGTCACGATTGTAGCGTTGTTCCTTTGGTTCTTCAAGCGATTTCTCTTGCATAGCTTTCCTTTTATTTGCCAACTCTTGGGCAACTAAGGCTCGAAGTTTTTCTCGTTGATGCTGAACTGCAGCAGTGACCAATGGATCAAGGGGGCACTGCGGTGGATAATGATCTCGACCTTCACAAAGGAAGCAAGTGATGTTGTCCATAGGACACTTTCGGAGAATGATTATTATCTCGATTAGAAAGTCTTTTATTTTAATTTAAGTTTCTCATTCAGATCTTATAGTAAGGGATTTTTTTTCTTCTAGTTTAGAATTTCTAAGCATATTTCTTCACGATGGATTGATAGGAGAGACGGTGAAGAACTTCTTATGGTAGCTGGTTGTAAATACTTTTGTTTGTTTGTTGATGTCTCAATCCGGTTGCTACAGATGGATCTTGAAGTCTTGTGCAACTTAGTATGCATGAACATGGACATCTATATCAATGTCGTGAACTGCATACTTAGCAAAAATCTTACGTTCAGGTTCCTCGAATAACGTTGAATTTTGTGCGTTATGATGATTCACGAGTGACATAGAACTTGGCCTTCCAATTGATTGCTAACATAGCTGCGACTTTATATTCAATTTCTTGGTTTATACGGGTTCGCTTTGTGTCATAACAAGTACATAGTTTCCATGTTTAAAGTTTGTAGTTCATTCTTTTACAGTATTACTCCAGTTTTTTAATCGTCCATATTAATCTGTTCTAAAGGAAGGATGTCGGGCGATAATTTGGAATAGATAGGGATTTAGAATGAAAGGAAGGGCTGTACCATAACCACAGCCAGTGCATTAGTTTATTTAAGAATCCGGAGGGCATGAGGTATGAACGAAATGAGAATCTTTATTAAGGTCTAACTTACAGATTTGACGAGATTGGTTGGCACTTGGATAGAATTATCATTTCTTGGCAAAGGAGTGACCAAGGGTTTCATGAGGTAGATGAGGAGTGTTAGCATTTTATTCCGAGAATCATTAGCAAGAACGAGTTACTTTAAAGGGAGGTACATAGTATGTTAAAATACTTAAGATGAGTGAAAGGATGCATTTTAACCAAGACGATTTAGGAGAGTGAAGGTCAATTACAAGGCTAAAATCTTTATTACTCATTAATTTTAGTAGATGTATTAATGAATTGTGTCACAGGTATCCTGCGATATTATTCATTAGAGTAAAGTTACTTAGAGGAAATTCTATTAGGTTTTACGGCAACATTTCATTCTTTAAAATCTTTTCAATTAAAATTTTTCTTATTAAGCAGGGTTAACGCATTGTAAATTTCAACCTAGTGGTTCAACATTCACGAGAGCTACCCGAAAACAATAGAAAAGATCTACAACAAAATCTCAGTAACACAGTAAAACTATATATATTCAATTTAGCATATAGGAAGGGCATCTATGGTTCTTATTTGTACTGGCCATATGTATTTATGTATAAAGGTTTTACTATATAACTGGCATAGCGTATAATTTAAACAATATCGTTCTTCAAAATAGACTATTTGACGATGAGTTTCTTTTAATCCTTGCACCACTTGTCGGGTTAGTAATACCAAGCTTCTATGGAGCTGAAGAGGTTGAGACACTTCACTACCTCCACCTTCTTGAAGTTGTTGATGCAAACTTCACGATGTTGCTAACTTGTTGCTTAAATTGTTCTCAACAAGTTTGTTGGAAGTTTTCATTTTTAATATTCATTCTAAAGCTTCTATTCGAAGTATATAACTTCTGGTTCCAACTCAATTTCATGGTATATAATCGAGATAAGCGGTGAGATGAGTTTTAAGGTATAGTTAAAAATTATCCTTTGGGAAAGATTACATTTTAACTAGCCTAATGTAGCTTATGTTAGTTTGTTTGGTTACTAACAAGGTAAGGATCGGCCTTGGTTTACATACGATAATGTGATTTCTAGTAGAGCTAGAAGTGGTAGTGGGAACTATATTATTAATCTTGATGAGGCTTGCTTCTAAGAAAGGTTAACAACTAAAAGATTGCACAGTGAGGAGTTACGCTAAGAGAAGAGATAAGCAATTTTATAATTTCCTATTTATCCTACAAGTTGAACTTTCCATGTCCAGCATAAGGATAATTTATTGTGAAACTCTAACCTAAAGGTCAAGTCCACACATAAACCACCCGCAAGCAAAATAAAAACAATTTGCAACAAAGAAGACAAAAACATCACCTAATCGTGTTTAGACGTACCAAATTAAACAAAGATAATATGCTTCATGCAAGGCTTCCTATCTAAGGTGAATCCTAATATATTCTAATCCTCCGTGATTTTATCGTCTCTTAAGTGGCGAGACTCTTCAAGCTTTACTTCTACTTTGTCGCGGTTAGCTAAGCATTGTATGCTCTCTTGAGTTGGTTGTCGTAGACATTGTAGTCTTCTTGGGTCGGCATGAAGCATGGTAGCGCCAGGTCTTGTACATCTTCAAAATCAGTAGCGAAGATAACCACTAGCGACAATTTGTTTTTGAGATAAGGGGAATTTGTTTGCAAACCAAAATGAATGTAGGGTAAGAATAGAGTCTTAAGACTGAGAAAAGAATAGCAAAGTCTACATTTTGCAAATATGCTAGCTTCAAAAATAAAATTTTGAATTCGCCATTCCAATACTAACGACCATTCTATCT
Source organism: Guadua angustifolia (assembly GCA_036346375.1). NCBI lineage: Eukaryota > Viridiplantae > Streptophyta > Magnoliopsida > Poales > Poaceae > Guadua > Guadua angustifolia. The sequence goes on along the minus strand of CM070503.1, from coordinate 63,063,100 downwards.
AAGGTTTATCCTACGGTCAAGATAGCTCGATACCAACTCAGGAGACCCGCTCGATGAACAGAACCTCCATGTGATTACTTGTGCTATTCCTGGATCAAGAGCTAGCACTCACATGTTTACAACAATTGGAAATCACAACCATACATTTAATAATTAAGCGGAAACGATTATACAAATAATATTACAACTCAGAGAAATATAGCAGCAAAAGAAGCAATTGCCTTGTAGTGTACCCATTCAATCCCGCAGGCAACTGACCAGGCATAAACTTCAGATAGAATACGACAAAAACATCCCGCAACTTACGATGGCCAACTTCAAGCTCCGCTACTAAACCACCTACAATATAATTAAGCAAGGGTGAGTACTTTATGACTCGGCAAGACTTGAGCAAAACCTATAATATATGCGAGCCATTTCAAAGGAAAGGCTACTACGCTTAATTTGCATAAAGCGAAATTGAATTTGTAAATCAAGTTATTTGCAAACGGAATTTATAAGAGCATATGATTGATAACAAATAAATAAAGCATAATAACACTCACAGTCCTCCATGACGTGAGCGGCGAATCATGAATTCCTGAAATCCAACAATGTCAGCCCTTTGACATAAAACACATTGCCAAAACAGCTTCAAACCGAAACTCCGCCGAAAATACCAAAATCTAACATTGGAATGACTTCACCAAGTGCTCATGATCATGGCCGGCTAATTAATTAGATTTAAACTCTGCAGAGGTGTACAACTTTACCCACAAGGAATGACCAACCTTTTGCAAGATCACACACGCCCAATAGGACATTGTGTTCGCCAGCGATCATACACAATGTGTTACTACGGACATGACTTTGATCCAGCCGGACGTTAACCCCGCCCAAAACAGAGACACTCACCCAAGCCGTGGATCCACATTTGTCACACCCAACACCACGTCTCGTCCATGGCAAGGCGTACATCGCTGCACCGCCAAAGCGATTACCCATACGAATCGCATGGAAGCCCTCACAAGCAATCCAGATCGGAATGCCTCCGCTAGCTCCCCGCCTACCAATGAGCAAAGCCATGTCCAAATAAGTTAATAGGCTATGGCCGCCCCATACCGGACCTCGTGGTTGCACGGAATTCTCGGATCAATAGCGCCCCATTGCTCGGTCCTTAATGTGACACGGCGATACTCCACCCTACACTACGTATGTTCCTTTAATGCACAACCGGCTATTGCCAATAATCGCCGCATCAACACATAGTTTTATTTTGGGTTTTAATCAAAGTACCATAACCAACAAAGCCATTTACAAGGTTTTCGTGAAACAAATATTGATTTGATCATGTACATTGCTGATTCTAAAGCATGGCTAAGCATGAATAATATGAACGATATACCCATGATGACATTAAGTAACGCCTAACCTTAATCTAAGGTTATCAAGGTTCACATTTCATAATCATCAAAGGAAATTCATGTGACAACAGATATATCTACCAAACCACAAGATAGCAATTTACATAAAGTAAACGCATGCATAAAACAATTTGATGCATAAAAGGAATATAAAATACTGGGATCAATATGGTCAAAGGATGCTTGCCTTGCTTAATCACCGCTATTTACTTAAGGCGAGGATTGCGGGTGATGAAGGCGACGACGGAGATCAAAGACGTCGGGTTCTACACGTCGACCAACGGAAATACAGCAAAATACTAACTTCAATAAGGGCAAAAAGAAAATTGATAGAAAGACAAATAAACTCTTCACAAGAAACAGGATTGCTCTTTTATGAATTTATTAATCTTATTTTACCGAATTCAAGATGCAAAGATTGTTTGGATTAATAGAATTAATCATTAGTTGCAAGGTTTCATTGATTTACTACGATAATACATTTACATTAACCTTATTACTCAAGGGTTTTGCTTTATTAGGATTCAGATTCAAGCAAGGTAAAATAAGAACATTTTCTTAGATTCTCGCAGATTATATCTTAAAGATCACTTTAGGCGGTTCTTTACTAAGTTCAGATTTAACTGAGCTAGTTTATGAGTTAATGAAAAGGCTTAAATGATCGCGTTAGATTATGACTAAATAGTTCTCTATCTTTAAATGGTTTTGCTTAGACTTAGTTTCATGCAAGATAGATCTATTGATTTAGGCTACTGAGATTATTTCCAAGATATTTGAGAAGGTTCTGGTGATAAAAATAACTTAACTACGGATTCCTTCATTATTACCTAAAGTTTATTCCTCCGCACTAAGGCCTAAAGCAATGTGATAACTTAGGGTTATTTGGCTATTAAGACTATCATGCAAAACATGACGAAGTATGGTTATTTCTTCATAATGAGATGATTTATACTTTGTATAACAATTCTAAGCTAATTCCATGAATTTTAGGCTTTGGCTCATACATTATATCCATTCTTTGAAAAGGCTTAAGTGGCATTGTAAAATTGACGCTATCGAATCGGCCAAAAGGTGAATCAAAAGGGTAACACTTAAGGGTTTTGATCTAATGAGATTAATAGGCAAACTTTAATGGAATATGATTCTTTTTATAGAATATGATATTATGAACTTTGTACAACGTTACTAAACTGATTTTTCTGATTTTAGTATTTAGATGAGTTATTTTATCGATCATTGAAATGGACTAAATGATCACATCTCGCAACCCTTAAATCGGCCAAGTTTCGCTTTTGAGTTTGCGATTACAATATACATGATCTTTAATTCATTTTTCAGGTATTAACGAGAATACCATCCTAGAAATGTTTTAAACCTATTTTTACATTATTTTGGCCTTAACCTTGGTAGATTAACTATTTATTCGTTGCTGATGATTGCACTTTCTTGCATCAAAGAGTGCAAGATAAGTTTCACTTTTAAATATTTTTACATACATGGGTCCTTAGCATTTTCAGGAGATTAATACAAATTATTTCCTCATTTTATGAGCTTTTATACTTTCATTTTCATTAGTAGCCATATTAAGGTTTACTAGTAATCATAAAGCAAATAAATTGAACTGAGTTTAATATTTAAATACTTTTGTATATTTGAGTTTATTTATGGTTCCAGAGCACATAATAATTTATTTAATGATTTTAAGAACTATATTTTTCCATATACTTAATAATGTCCATAATAATGTGTTTATGTTATTTCAAATTTCAGTAATTGTTCTATAACTCAAAAATCAAATATTTTTACAGATTGTAATTCATCCTGGTCTTAACATCATATAAAAATTTATATTATTATTTATTGCCTTATTGTTCACTAATTTAACATAAAGACCATATTAAGACTATTAACAAAGTTTAATTTAAATAATTCTCCTGTAGTTCAAAAATTACATATTTTTATATATTTAGATTCTTCTGGATTTTAAATGAATATACAAATTTGTCCCACTGAAATTTGATTAAAATTGCAAAAGATATTCAAGATTGAATATTACCCGATTTGAAATTGACTGAATTTGGAAATGCGTTTTCATCCACAAGAGGCGCTTTTCACCTCTCAGAGCGCACAAGCCATCGGGTCGAGGGCCTCAAGGGCAAAGGACATGACCTGAGCAGGCTCGGCTAGGGTCTGCCGGGCGGCGTTATTCCGGCGAAGTTCGGCGATGGCGAGGCATGGGGACCACCAAGACGGCAAGGAGCATCCAGGTGAAGTCAATTCGTGGGAGAGGATGCAGGAGGCGCGCCACGAGAGAGAGGCGGCGACCATGGCGGCGACTTGGTGGAGAAGATGATTCAGTCGTTAGAGATGCAATCGGTGACCTTATGAGCGAGAGGGAGTGCTAGAGATTCCGCTTTCAAAATTCACCGAGGGAAGGAGGTCGGAGGGACTCACCACCTGGCCGGACTTGGAGGAGAAGGGCGACATTGCAGACTCGAGTTCACATGGAGAAGTCCGATTCTTTTTGAGGGTATTGATTCTTAGGAGGCAAGGATGGTGAAACCCAAGCAATTTGGGAATGGTTTATTCCATCACTTGAATTGCATTCGCTTGAAGCTTCGGAGTTTCGGTCATGGCGGCAAGGAAGAAGCATTGGGGTGTTTGATGAGGAGAAGAGAGAAGAATAGAGGAAGTTTGGCCGCTTCTTGGCGACCACGATTTTCTATTTATAGATGGGAAACCAAGCGGATGAGCCTCCCTGCTGAGCTTGGTCTCGGTTGTTTCCATGGCGAGATAAGACACGGTTGCCTGAAGAAGGCATGGGCGGTGAAGCCAGAGAGATGCGTCGTGGTGAAGCAGGTGACGCAGCAATCGTGATGCAAAGACTCGGCGTGATTCAATGGAACCGAGCTTGATCAAGCGTCTTCAGATCGGATGGGCTCTCGACTCGATCGGCTAAACAGAGGGGAGTTGCTTGAGCACAACGGCTGGAGGAAGAAGGGTCTGAGGTGGGCACAGGGACCACCGGCAGTGAGGCAATGAGATTGGGTCGCACTACAAATGCAACTAGATAATGGTGAGGCTTATTTGTACATGTGTTTGATTATTTTGGTCACAAGTTGAGTTAATTCAAAAGTAATTTTATCTCTTTTGAAATTTTCTAGAAATTTTCATGTAGGGAGATTAGGGTATGTAGTTTCCATTTTCTTTGGTTTCGCTCAATTCGCTTCTTTGGTTTTCGCACAGAATTTTTTAAAGTTAACTAGTTTTTGAAATGTTTTTGAATTTTTCCTTGAGAGCAATTGAAGTCTATTATTTTTGAAATTTTGTTTTTCAAATGGATTTAATCTAAGAATGCTTATGTAAAATTTTCAAGTCAAAATATTGTTCCATTATTTTACATAAATTCTGACATTGCAAATTCTAGATTTTCATAGTTTCTGTTTTAAATTTAGAAAAGTTTTAAATTATATTATTAATTTATGAAATTTTAACCAAAGGTATAAATTGCATTGAGGTTTTCATGATAAATTTTTCAGCTCCATTTGAGTTTTATAAATATTTTATAAATTCTGACAATTCATTGTTTTGATTTAAAAGTTGACTCTTTATTTTATTCCTTTATTTCTTCATGTATAAAATTTCATTTTATGGCCAAAATGATTTACTTATATGCTCAGGGTTCTCATGGCAAATTTTATAAATTTTTACTTTTTACATTTTTGCCTTTTTCTCCTTTACTTGATTTTACTTGCAACACAAAATCCAAGAAAATACAAACAAAGCAAACAATATTCAGAAATCCCAAAAATATTCACAATCAAATTTAAATATTATAAATTTACTGTTCTTAATTTTTGGGCTGTTACATCCATCTGGTGTGGCCTCAAGGCTCTTCATCTGCCTACTCTCTCTCTCTCTCTCTAAAATACGTTTTCGTTTTCTCTGATGACCAAGCTTGCGATGACTATGGGTGCTGTTCTTCTACTAGTGAAATGTTTGTAAAAGTAATGCATCACCTTATCCATTACTTGCTGCCGGATGCATCACCTTATCTTCTATTCTGTTATTGCTGTCACATTCTCACTCTTCAACTACAAACCCTACCTGTGCAACTACCATCTTGGGTCAAATATCTTACGAGATAGACATATGCTTGCATGGTGCATGTCGGATTTTGTCAAATTGTTTGACCTCCTCAAAGATGGACAACTGAACATTTGAAATTGTGTACTGTGATGAATATTTAAAATCACTATTGAAAACCCGAGAGCGTTAAAACTTCTAATGTTGAGTTCTTGTTCTTTCAGGTTACTGATTCCATAAGGCATACCAAGCAAAGGTAAGTCTTTTTCTTTGTTTCTATCGTCTTCGTGATCTTATGTGCTATCTAAGAAATAAAATGTAAAGAATTTTCGATTTGTAAATATCCGCCAAATGGGCTATTAAGGTGATTGACTAGCCAATTTCGATATTCTAGAGTTCATGAGGTATATTCATGTCCATTCCAGTCTGAGACTTAATACAAGCATATGGGATTTAATTCATCAACATTGTATATATGCTAAATGACAAGGAATAACAAATAGCCCTGGTATTTGCATTGCTCTCATTACAAGAGAGTAAATATGAGTGGTGAAAATTATTTCTAATTAGTAACTTCATCTTGCTTATGTCATTGTTTGTTTGTAGAAAAGAAGGCGTACACGAGCATAGTCCAAAAATCTATCCACATTCTGTGGAAGGTGCAATATAGTTTTCAATACTTTTAATGAATTCAAATTGATAAATTAAGCACTATATACATAATTTTCTTCTCATTTATATATGTATACATAATTTTTTATCATTTATATATGTTAACAAACTTTGTAGAATGCATTAGGGTGCAAGTACATATATATACCTCATGATGGATCGGAAAAAGCAGAATCTCGAAATGGAATAGCCTAACCACGTCCTGCCTTCGATATGTAAGCCTCAATGAATTCGTTTAGGTAACATTTGCAAATGCAAATTGGTGCGAGGGAGAGGTTAGTTTCAAATCGAGAGATTCAGATTTCAGAACAACCATAGTCGATTTGCTTTGCTTACCAACATAAATTAGCGATTGGTCGGTTTTCAGTTAGTTTGTTGCGAACCGGGTTGATTTGTAAAACCTTTTCCTTATCTCCAAAGAATATTATGAAAATTTTTATATTTTGCAAAACTTGGCCAAAATGTCGACCTTGATAACTTGGCCAACAAACAATCTTAACTGTAAGTCCCCAATTATGCATTTTATTCAAAAAGCGAGTTTTAGCCAAGAATCTCGGATACAACTATTTGAAACATTGTTCCTTTTACATATCTTCTTGTCGACTTTTCTTATTTTCTACACCTACTGATGCAAGAAGCTACTCTTAAATTATTGGGATTCTGACTTTCTGAGGGTACCTGTTTATTGGAGCATATGTGTACAAATTTTACGAATTAATTTTACTACTATGTATATCTATTAATTGAACTGTTATAGTGAGTGCATGAATATTTTCTCATCTTGCACAAAAGTAGAAACAGAAAATGGCATGATCTTTTCAAATGCTTGTGTTCATACTTTCATTGAATAAACTCTCTTGAATAGCTGATTTGCCTAACAAAGCATCCAAAGGAATAATATTTCATCCACAACAGTACAACACGTGGTGGACCACGAACTTTTGCTTCTTCCGAGCAGGTTGACATTTCTCATCAGCGAGGCGTGCTTCTTTGGCTGAAATTTTGTTTTCTTTGGTGTCGCCTACCATCGCTTCCTTTCTCATTACTCATTTGCGTTGGTTTTTCTAGTGTGTATATACACAAGGAAAAGATTGTGGAAATGTAGATTGTAGTGCATGATATAGTGCTATAAGACATATACGGTTTTTAAAAGAAAAGGATCCCAAGCTGTTCATACAAACATCACCATGTAAACATTTAGCCTTGTCATGTGTATGCATGTTGTTCTCTGCTCCTTTCATAAGCCAATCTGTCCTTGAGTTATCACGTTGTCCGTTGACCATCGGGATATATATCGATCATAATTGCAGTGATATTGCTGAAGGTTCAATTTATTATTTATCCGCCGATCATCGATTCGATGCGGCAAAGAGGAGTAAGATTGTTTTCTCGACATATTGCCCTTCCCTTTTCTCACGGCAAACACTTATCTGTTATGACTTGATTTTGATGTGCGGGGTTGATCGAATAATGAGAATCGGAGGTGATGTTGGAAGGCTAAATGTTGTCGGTGGTCTTTGAGGTTTGAAATCGCTTATTTTTTGTCGTTCAAGTTAATTTTCTTCACGTTGAGGTTCAATTTGGTCATTTTATTTCTTTAAATGTCTCTGACACATCTATATAAAGGAGTAGGGCACGATATGAGATTTTGGAAGATAAGTGAGCAAATGGGCACTAAAGACCACATCATTCATTGCATTGGCGATTCGCATGAGTACATGTCTCCGTATATGGGATCTTCCAGCAGCAGGACTCGAGCTACTCCTAATGTAATTGAATCTTCCATTGCACTCCTTTTATGATGTCATACCTTTTTTGTTATCTTGCCATGGCCATGAGATAGAACACACGGTGCATGTATTTGTTTTGTCGCATCATCATATTACTCGCTAGATATTATTAGATCCCACTATACGTTTGTTGGGGCTTGGGGAATCCATGGTTTATGTTTCTATTTTTCTAGTAAATTGAATCGACACGATTGGTAGCCTCTGTCGAGATTACTCCTCCTTTGGATTAGCAATCCACACTTTAAAATTCGATGCTTGAAATTGATTAGTATGATTGAGCACGTATCTAAACCAAATTGGTTTTGTTTAAAAACAAGGCTCTCATTGTTGCCAACTTATTTATGACCTTTTCTCTTCCTCTATTCATACCTACTAAAGAGTATATAGAATAAACTGCTAATCAGTAATGTACTCCTGCATTTGCAAAGTAATAGTCTTGTTTGGGACTTGAAAGTGTTTGGACTTATTAAAATTTAGGTCTCATTGTCATTCATGATACCATTTCAGCAAAGTAGTTTTGTTAATTGTTCTTAAGGTGCAATGAAATTTTGTTCTATAGATAGTAGATGATTTCGGGACAAACAAAAAAAATGCTTTGATTGCTCATACTAAAGCTTGTTTATGGGCTCACCATATTTTCGACGAGTTCTGGTGCCATATGGCAGCTATGTGCCTTCTGAGTTTGCATTTTTATTTCTGCCATTCTTGCTTGTACACTTTGAATTGGATGAAAATTGGCGGATCACCTCTCTTGATTGATTTATGCAGGGAGGAAAAGTAGTGCAGTGAAAATCTCTGCGGTATTGTTCTTCCATTGTCTTGATGTTAATTGTTTGAATCGCTTTCTTTTACTTGATCGGAGGAAGGCTTCCAAGAACAAGACGATAAGTACTAGTAGCATCTGTTTGAATGTTTGCTCGATATGAAAATTTCATTTGTTGATGTCATTTATGTCTTAACTCTTAACAAACCAACACCAATTTTCATCCAATTTTTGTACCTGTTTCCGAGCAACTATCACATTTCATAGACTGATGTTGGTAATCGGATATTCAAATCTTTTGAACACTGGTAGCAGTTAAAGTGACTTAATGTCATTAAAGTGACTTAATGTCATTAAATTAGATGTCTTGACATAATCTTTTAGTGCTCTATACCATTTGATCAACAAAATCAATTTTTATCCTTATCTTTTTCCCTATTTGCACTCATGTAAGACATTGGATGCTTCTTGTATTACGCAAACTTTTGATAGCAAGGTCTAAATTTACTCTAAAGTTTTGTCCTATGCACTATGCTTATCTTTTTTAAGAAATAGCACATGAATTCTGAATCTAATATCCATACAGACTATCGCCACTGTTTGCATGTTCTTGGCTGGAAAAGTTGAAGAAACACCTAGGCCTTTGAAGGATGTCATCCTGGTTTCTTATGAGATTATCCATAAAAAGGATCCTGCTGCTGGTCAGAGAAAAGGACCCTGCTGCTGGTCAGAGAATCAAGCAGAGGGTAATGGATTGAACTTGTCGGGGGCCGGGCAACCCTTGGCTGGTCAAACGGTCAATCGGGCCCCTAGCTCGGTTGATCTCGATCAAAGACCAGATCGCTCGGCCACTCGATCAAGAGTGCATCGGACCAAACTCAAGGCCGCTCGACCAAGGGCGCGGTAACTCCGAGCTCGGGGTCCCTTTGAGCTCGAGCTCGGGTCGATCCAAGGTCGATAACGTTCCTTGGATCCGGACACGTCATCACTTGGCGATTCTGAACGTGGGATCAAGGAGTAATCTGGTAGCGGTGGGATCGAACGGTTATCACCGGTGTCAATGTACATGAAGGCCACGATCCGAGATTTACTCCCGCGACGCTGCAAGAAGAATGTGTATAAGACTGAAGCTTTGTAAACACTTAGGGACCTGAGAACAACGCATAGCATACACACCCAAGTTCAAGTCTAGACTTAGCGTCGTCAGCTTGGGCTATAATCCTCTCTTGTACTCACAATAGCGAGGAATCATCACCGCAAGGTGATCGGAGTAGAGCATTACCTTCTCGGGGCTCGAACCAAGATAATCCCCGGTCTCGTCCGTTGTCTCCTAGCTCCGACCATAGACTACCTCAACCTCGTTCCTCCGTTCGAACAAAGCACCGTTGTGGTCCCATTTCTCACTGACCCCTATCTCATTTTCTGCGGTTGGCGATCCCGATCGTCGACAGAACTGAATTATTCTTTTGTTGCATGTTGCTATTTGGTGGTATCGGTTTAAATTTGCACCATAGCTTTTATGTAGATCCAAAGTGCTTTCTTTGTGAATGAATGCATTATCTTTGGGCTAGCTATGATTAAATTAATTATTGATGTGTATGCATGTGTCCACTTTCGTGATGTATATGCATGTCTTCGAGATCCACTTTTGTCTGGTTTCTTGTTCTTTGAGGTGCCAATTCTACAAATGTCGATGTCTTAACTATTTGTGATCTTGATATACCTTGTAAAAAATGCTAACAAAATGAAGGTGGCCATGAAATAGTTCCATTGGATGCTTCCATTTTCTACCGGTGTTTGTGAAAACAATCGAGAGTCTTTGTATGAACTTGGACAGTTTACTATCTGAAAATGTATTTATAGTTCATCTCAATTATGCTCCTTTTATAGTCCATTCCATGGGGTTGTATAGGTTCCACCATATCCAGCATAAACTTAACGAGAGCATTCCTTCTCTGCACACTTTTTTGCCCAGTTCTAAAGCATGTCTATGTAGAATTTTTTTCTCTAGACCAGTTCATCTTTAGAGTGATGTCCACTAGGAATAGTGCTTGAACAAATTGTCTATTATTGTCTTGTGCAGCAAGTATATGATCAACAAAAAGAACTCATTTTACTTGGGGAGCGAATTGTACTTACAACACTTGGTTTTGACCTGAATGTGTACCATCCTTACAAGCCCTTGGTTGAAGCAATAAGGAAATTCAAGGTTGCTCAAAATGCACTTGCTCAGGTTGCCTGGAATTTTGTCAATGATGGGTCTATGTTTATCAAACCCTGTATGTCATGTGTGTTGTGATTGTGTATGTATATGGTGATTGTGTATCAACTTAACTTATGTGATGTGCAACTTAACTATTTGAACTGTGACATGTGTATGTATATGGTTATATATGTGAGTGGCACTATTTGCATGTACAAGTGTGCATGTCAATTCAATTTGTATATATATTGCATATTTAATTTGGAATTGGTTCAATGTGGAATTAGTTACAAGTGTGTATGTCAATTCAATGTGGAATTGGTTCTGTATATATATTGCATATTTAATTTGTATGTCATGTGTCTTTGGCACCTTTGCGACAAGTAAAGTGTCGGCAAAGATTGAACTGTCGGCAAAACTTAGATCTTTGCCAACACTTTACTTGTCGGCAAAGATTTCATCTGCTCAACAAAGCTTGTCTTGTCGGCAAAAACCAAGCTGTCGGCAAAAGATTGGGCTGTCGGCAAAACTTAGATCTTCTGCCGACAATTTATCTGTCGGCAAAGATTTCATCTGTCGGCAAAGCCTAAGCCGACGGCTTCTACCGCGACTGTTCATGTACTGTCGGCTAAACTTTTGCCGACAGTTTTTGTGTCGGGGAAGGTGTCTTTTGCCGACTGTACCATGTGTTGGCAAAAGTGTGGGATGGTGTAGTGGACGACGAACTTGGAGTCGCCGTGTACGTAGAGTCGACGTGCACCGAGGTCGGCAGCGATCCGGAGACCGTTGATGAGAGCTTCGTACTCGACGACGTTGTTGGTTGTGTCGAAGAGTAGGCGGATGGCGTACTAGAGTTTGTTCCCGAGCAGGGAAACGATGACGACCCCAGCACCCGCTCCGTTCTTGGTATAGGACCCGTCGAAGTACATCGTTCAATACTCGGGGTCTTTGAGCGCCGGTGGCGCCTGGGCTTCGGTCCACTCGGCAACAAAATCGGCCAAGACCTGCGATTTGATCGCCGTCCGGGGGACGTATGATATGTCGTGGCCATTGAGCTCAAGTGCCCACTTGGCTATCCTTCCTGAAGCATTGCGGTTGTGGACGATCTCGCCGAGTGGCGAGGAGGTCACCACGGAGACGGGGTGCCGGTCGAAGTAGAGGACCAGCTTTTGCTTCGCGATAAGCACCGCATAGAACAGCTTCTGCACCTGCGGGTACCGAGCCTTTGACTCGGAGAGCACTTCGCTGATGAAGTACACTGGCCGTTGTACCCTGAGCACATGGCCTTCTTCGGCTCGCTCCACAACAAGCGCCGCGCTGACAACCTGGGTCGTGGCGGCAATGTAGAGGAGGAGCGATTCCCCGGGCGCCGGGGCGACCAACACCGAGGGTGAGGTCAGGAACGCCTTCAGTCGGTTGAGGGCTTCCTGGGCTTCCTGTGTCCAGCTGAAATGATCGGATTTCTTGAGCAGCTTGTAGAGCGGCATTCCGCGCTCGCCAAGGCGAGACACGAAACGACTCAAGGCCGCAAGGCATCCTGTCAGCTTCTGGACTCCCATCAGGTTGTCAATCGGACCCATCTTCATGATCGCAGAGATCTTCTCCCGATTGGCTTCGATGCCATGCTCGGAGATGATGAAGCCAAGTAGTTTTCCCTTGGGGACCCCGAAAACACACTTCTCGGGGTTGAGCTTTATACGAAATCGTCGGAGGTTTGCAAATGTCTCCTCTAAGTCGGCGACGAGATCGTCGGCCCTCTTAGTCTTGACGACGATGTCGTCGACGTACGCCTCGATGTTACGGCCGATTTGGTCGCGGAAATACGTTTGCATACATCGCTGGTATGTAGCACCCACGTTCTTTAGACCAAATGGCATCGTTACGTAACAGAACGAGCCGAACGGAGTGATGAAAGAAGTCACGAGCTGGTCGTACTCCTTCATCGCTATCTGGTGGTAGCCCGAGTAGGCATCCAGAAAGGACAGAGATTCGCACCCTGCGGTGGAGTCGACGACTTGGTCGATGCGAGGCAATAGAAAAGGGTCCTTGGGACATGCCTTGTTCAGGCTCGTGTAGTCAACACACATTCTCCATTGCCCAGACTTCTTTTTTACAAGGACAGGGTTGGCTAGCCACTCGGGGTGGTGCACCTCCTTTACAAACCCTATCGCCAAAAGCTTGGCGATCTCCTCCCCTATGATCTTACGCTTCTCCTCGTCGAAGCGGCGCAAGCGTTGGGCGACCGGCCTTGAGCCAGGTTGGATATTCAATGAGTGCTCGGTGACTTCCCATGGGATTCCTGGCATGTCGGAGGGCTTCCATGCGAAGATGTCCCGGTTGGCGCGGAGGAAGTCGACGAGCGCGCTTTCCTATTTGGCGGGGAGCGTGGCTCCGACCCGCACGGTCTTGGCCGGATCGTCAGGATCGACCGCGACCTCCTTCGTGTCCTCGGCGGACTTGAAGGATCCTGGCCCCGACTTGCTGGAGTCGGGGGCAAACTCGGAGGTTCCCTCCAGAGGTTCTCGAGCTCGGCGGGCGCAATGAGCGTCGACGCCAGTTCGCAACTGCTATGCTCGCAGTTATAAGCGAGCTGAAAAGACGCGGCCACGGTGATTACTCCCCGTGGCCCCGGCATCTTCAGCTTGAGGTAGGTGTAATTGGGGATTGCCATGAACTTGGCGTAACATGGCCTCCTCATGATGGCGTGGTAGGAGCCAGGAAACCCCACAACCTCGAAAAGTGAGGGTTTCGGTGCGGAAGTTGTTCGGGCTCCCGAAGGTGACGGGTAGGTCAATCTGCCCGAGTGGATAGGCCTGCTGGCCTGGGATGACGCCGTGGAAAGGCGCCTTGCTCGGTCGAAGACGCGAGCGAGGGATTCCCAAGGCATCGAGCGTATCAACATACAGGATGTTGAGGCTACTGCCGCCGTCCATGAGCACCTTGGACAGGCGCTTTGGCCCTACAATGGGGGCCACGACTAGCGGGTATCTCCCTGGTTGCGGGACGTGGTCGGGGTGGTCGGTCCGATCAAAGGTGATCGGTGACTCCGACCAACGGAGGTACTTGGGTACGGCGGGAGTTGCCGTATGGACCTCCCGGAAGGCGAGCTTGAGCCACCGCTTATCGGCGTAGCACGCCGGCCCACCAAAGATCATGAGGCAGCCGTCGGGTTTCAGGAACTCGGCGTCCGCCTCCTTCTGCTCGGCATCTGGTGCCGAGTCCTACTTTTTCCCTTTGCTCCGTGTGGTGGCTCCGGAAATGAAGCGCTTCAGGGTTTTGCAATCCCTGTACTAGTGCTTGATGGGGTACCTGTGATGCGGACCTGGTACATCCATCGGCTTTTAAGTGATCGTCGTTGTCGCGCTTTCTTTGCTGCGCGGGCGGCGGCGGCCACGACCGCATGGCCCTCGCGGCCTTGCTTCCCCTTTCGCTTCCGTTTGTCGGAGCGGTCGGAATGCACCGGCCGGCGGTGCGGCCTCCGCTTGCCTTCCTTGTCGAAGATGGCCCCACAGCCTCCTCATGGGAGCGTGGTTGATGGCGATGTCCGAGAGCTCCTTGGTGGTCTTGGGCTTGGCGCGCCGGCTTGTGGACGAGCTTTGGAGGTAGTGTCGTAGAAGAACGCCCCGATGACATCGGCGTCGCAGATGTCGGGGAGCTCATTGCACAGCTGGGAGAAACACCGGATGTAGTCCCGGAGAGTCCCCCCTGGCTGCTGCTTGCAGCCCTTCAGGTCCCAGGAGTTCCCAGGGCACTTGTATGTGCCCTGGAAATTGCCGACGAATAGACTCTTCAGGTCGGCCCAGTTCCTGATGGTCCCTGTGGGCAAGTACTCGAGCCAGGCTCGAGCCGAGTCTACGAGGTAAATGGGGAGGTACTGGATGATAAAGAGGTCATCAGCAGCTCCCCCCGCCCGGTATGCGAGCCGGAAGTCTTCTAACCAGACACTGGGGTTTGTAGTCCCAATGTACTTGGTTATATTGGTTGGTGCCTGGAATCTGGCGGGGAAGTCCGCATGTTGGATCTCCCGACCAAACGCCCGCGGCCCTGGGCCATTGGGGCTTGGGCTACGGTCGTTCTTGACGCATCCCATTGTCATGATTGGGCCGCTCATGTCGCTCTCCTCCGCGCCTCGGGGGTGGCGCAGAGCGTCGCTTATGTTGCCTGGCTGGCGCTCTGGAGTCTTGCGAGGCCTAGGGTCGCCCATGAGGCAACGCCGCCTTCTTGGGACCGCATGATGGTCCCAGTGGTAGTATGGCTCGGGTGGCTTGAGGAAGCCCCTGAGCGGTGGGAACCGGAGGCCTGCATGTGCTGCGCGGCAGCACGCTCCACCAGCCCCCGGAGGTTCTGGTAGGTGGCCTTGGCCTCCGAGTCCTCCGGCTCGGGGATGCCGCGGAGCAGCATTGCTGCTGCAATGACATTCTGGCTGGCGTGGGGGAAGAACGAAAGTTCGTCATACCCCTCGGCCAGTTGGTGTTGTACCTGGCGAGCGCGTGCTCGTGCGCCAGGTGCGTGTGGGAGTCCAGGCTGACTCTGCTCCAGGTCAGCCTGGAGTTTGTCAACCTTGGCCTTTTGGGCCTCCAGCTCATCGCGCTGTCGCTAGAGCTCAGCGCGGTGAGCCTGGAGGAGTTGCTCGCGGAGAGCCTCTGCCTCCTACGCCTCGGCGCGCTGGGCGGTGGTTCTTAGACTTGCGGAGGTTACGACTGGGTCGGTCGTACCCGCCATGTTGCACTCGCGAGAGTACAACTCGTCTGCAGTGTGCTCCGTGTCGGAGCCGGAATCGTGGCTGGAGAAAAAATCCAGCAGGTTGTAGACGGAGGCCGGCACGTAGCCGACCATCGCCACGAGTCGCGAGCTGCGAGAAAACGTCGTCGCCAAGACGGGCTCCTGCGCTAGCCACCGAGGCGGCGCTTCACGCAATAAACTCCGGCGTTGGGGTCCGCGCGGGGGCCTCGAGCCGGAGGTTGCCGAGGGTGTCGGCGACGAAGTCCAGGCTTCCGGCGGATGCCTGGTCCCGAGAGGTGGCGGGGACGAGCACGAGCTCTCCCGCCGGGGTGACGACGAAGTCGAGGGAGCCGAAGCAAATCCAGCTCCTCGACGCAGATGAGCCGTCGTGGGTGAAGAAAGCCATCAAGGAGACAAATGGGAATCCGGAGACGGCGGAGATGGCCTTACGAAGGCCCCTACAGGCGCGCTAACTGTCGGTATTTCGTACAACCGGCAAGTAAATTCGTAAGTTAAGGGGCCGCGCGTTCCCTCTCCTTGAATGGTTAGACTCGGGGAGCCCAAGATGTATAGTGGTTCGGGCCGAACGTCCCTACATCCAGTTCATGGTGGTGGTTTTGTATTGCTCGAAGTGTGGTGGATTACACTGTGTTACAAGTGAGGGCAGTAGGGCCGGCCTAATGCACCTCGTCCGAGCGAGAGGAGTGAGTGTTCGGATTGAATCGACCCGAATGCGAATGCGAATTGCCCTTCCCTGAGGGTCCTGCCTCCCTTTATATAGTCGGAGGGGGCAGGTTACACGGGAGTTTGGAAAAGAAAAGTAGGGGTATACTACGCCTGGGTGTCCCGGTCTCCGGTCCTGATGACTGATAGGCTCCTGTCCGTCCCACGTCTGGGTTGGTAGACACAGCGAGCGGTGTTCCGTCGGGAAGGAGCGCACCCGCTCTCTGCGCGCCTGTCAGGTGTTGACGTCATGGCGTGGTGCTCTGGTACCGCCTCGGGACGGAGCGCGTCTCTCCACTATGCATGACAGGGTGAAGGGACTGGCGCTTGACTTAGGCGGCCTCCTGGCCACCTTGGGAAGGGGTCACCTGCTCCAGCATAGCCGTCGTGTCCACGGGGCAGGTGACCAGCTTGAAATCGACTGTCGACGTGGCGGAGGTCGTTAAGTCGGAGCTCGTTGGGGCTCCATCCTGAGACCTAGTCGGAGCCTGCGGGAGCGCCCGACCAGAGGCCAGTTCGGGGCCTGTGGGAGCGTCCGACCTGAGGCCAGGTCGGACCGCCCCTGGCGGGCTTGAGCGAGGCCGAGGGTCCTTCGTGGCCCAATGAGGCTTTTGGCCAGAGCTGGGCCCAAGGTGGCCCAAGATGGCCCATTTGGTGTTCCGGCCAATATTCAGTAATAATCACATCTGTGAGGGGCGGAGACTTTGGTAATACCCCCTCCAGCGTTCTACACCGTTTGCTGTGGGGTACCCCTGGTATGAGTATTCGTCAGCCGTGTCTACGATTTTAGACAATACTCGAGAATTATAGTCAAAGGTTAGATTCTATAAAATGAAACTTGGATGGGAAGGCTGGATATCGGTGGAAAGTTTGGAATATGATTTAGGCCTGGATACTATGTTTATTTGAGAAATACCTACAAATTACTTATTATTGTTATTTATTTTACTGCCATTTCAATCTATTTATTGTATTCTTTATAAATGTTGTTTTATTGCAAAATAGCCATATTAGCCATTCATTTCGAGCAAGCCATGCATATAGTTATGATAGAATTGTATTTTGTGCACAACTTGTTGAGTGTTTTAAGTATTCACCCTTGTCAACAACAAAATCATTAGTTGAGGAAGAGTCTACACCGATAATCATATAATCTCTCAACTGCACACCAAAGGAAGTGTGTTAATATCTTGGCAAAAAGAGTCAGTTATTTCTTGTGGGTAAAGTTGTATACCTCTACAGAGTTTAAAACTCTTCAAAAAGTCATTCTTGTGGCTATAGGAGTACACTGAAACTAGTTAGAAGTTTTGGTAGTTTGAAAAGATAGAATTGAAAATATTTGTTGGAAAGCCTTTATTTTAGATTTTATACTAGGGATCGGTAAAGGATGATTCGATACTCACAATTATGAAGAACTATGAGTTATTACAATTATGTTATGTTTATTTGATATTTGAGTATTTATCAAACTTGTTTTTTTTTTCAAATTTTATTTGCAAGTTACTACTTTATAAAAACGGCTTTTGAGTGGTTTTCAGTGAAAACCGTGGTTTTTCAACGGTTTTCGAGCGGTTTTCAACACATAAAATTTTTCAATTTTTTGAATTTTTTTAATTAAACCGGTTTACCAAGCGGTTTTGATTTGAACCTAGCGGTACACTCAAAAACCGCGATTTTAGAACGGTTTTTACCGGTTTTGTGAACTCTGGTTGTGGCTGCATGGATGCACTTGTGTTCTTATCCCATGCGTTTATATCGCGCTGGTTAAGGAGTCGATCGAGGTTGTGATACAACTAAACACATATTTTTAACCAAATAACTAAATCACACCACTTATTTAAAAAATAAAAGGATTTCGCTAAGTAACACTCAGCTATTTTTTACGTACGGAGCACTCGAATTTGTGACCGTTAGATGCTGTGCTAGGATTCATTAGGCTTTGATGTGATTACCAGGCGCTTAGCAGGCCCGTCTAAGGCCCAGCGCAAGTGGACCGACCGCACAGGGCCTCTAAATTTTTGGAGTCCCCAGCATATGCTGCACTACTATGGCATGTTAAGGTTTCCGAGTTCTAACGCATCAACGCATCGTATTCTACCGATTCCGCGACTCATCGTGACTTGCGTCTCGCACGAAGCCGCCGCGACGGGGTGTGCCGCCGCCGTCCGCCGGGGCATGATCGCCATTCGCCAGCAGTAGCAGGTCAGCGCTAACGATCCAGCTGCTTCTTATATGGTCTGTAGTTCTGTACTAGTTCAATTATTCAAATCAGCGATCAATCTTAGGGTGAATATTTCTTGTCTTGCCCTTTGGAATATAATTTAGATGTTTGTGCGTAGGTTCTACTAACTTCGCTTCATCGCATCAAGGTTCGATCACGAGCAAATTGTCCCATTTATATTGGTTCCATGAATTGTCTTTTTTAATTAGTTTTGTTGTGTTTGTGATTCATGAAACAAGGACATCAATTTATTCATCATGTCTTCTAGAGTTAGAAAATATGATTCCGGTTATGAAAAGCGCAAGAAGAAAAAAAAAAGACTAGAACAGTTCGCGCAGACTCAGAATTACATGTGGAGTTAAAGTTCCTCCAAAATTTTATCCGTAAGGAAGATATGGGCCCTCTTGATATTCTGAAGTTTGTGAAACGGATGGGTTGTTTTCCTAATATCCTTATTGTATATAGAATTTTGTTGACTATTCCTATGACAGTTGCATCTGCAGAACGAAGCTTTTCAAAATTGAAGTTGGTAAAGTTCTACATACGCAGTACTATGACACAAGAAAGACTCAATGGATTGGCAACAATTGCACTTGAAAATGATGTTCTGGAGAAGATTAAATATGAAGATATATTTGAAGATTTAATTTCAAAGAACACCAGGCGCATGATGGTTTTTATTAGAAGTTAAAAAGATATCGGTAAGAAAGATTCACCCTTTACTCTTTTAATTAACATTATTGCCTATTGTAGTTCTAAATATTGGGAAAAAAATATATAGTTATATAATTGAATCACATTGTAGTTATTTGTATTTCTCTAGTATAGAGTTCTGTTTTGTGTTTGGCACATGGCCTTAAAAAAACTTAGGTACGGCCCTGGCGCTTAGGTTCTATCGAGTATCATTTGTACTACCCGCTAAGCATTTTCATACCCATTAAGTTTGGAGTTTTTATTTCCCGGCCGCCTTGTTCTGTTTTTTTGGTTTTTTTCCCCCATAATTCTCCCCCGAAAATTACATATGAATGTTATAACTCTCACACTTTACTTGACCAGATGAAAAATCACAACGAACTAAAGCTAAAATTGCATAAGTTTAAGTTATGTAATTTATATAATATTTATGTGTAAATTTATAAATTGGATTGGTATTTTGTATGCAAGATATGGAAATGTGAACATCACGATGCGTTATTTCTTGTTTGTAGTTACATCCATTTACGATGCGTTATTGCCCCTGTACTGTGAGTTCCGGCGTATGGTGGTGCTAGTGCACGTCCGAGAATTGCCTGGCCTGTTTGCATGTTGGCCCATGTAGACGTAAATAAGTACTGTGTTGGACATTTATGGGCCTCTATTTTTTTTAGATAACAAGTGATCAGTGCGACACCATATACTCTTTCAGTCCCTCGATCGTAAATAGTTATTATTTTAGATATCGACACGATCCTAACACTCAACTCTTACCACTAATTTGTTATAATATGTTTAAAAGTTCAATAAAATATATTATCACTAATCATATGTGTAGATTCGTCACGAAAGGTATTTTCATAATATTTAAAAAGATATCGATAGCTAAAGTCTCAAAAGTTTGATTGCACGTATCCCAAATTAATAAGTGTTTGTGAACGAGAGGAAGTACATAATCCATATATTAGACCCCGGGGATTCTGTTGCTAATGATCTAATCCACGTATAATTGTTGCTTGCTTGTTGGTCGACGCGTGTGTCGTGCTAAGATCACGTTGTTCGATCGACCGTTTAATAGGCCGCGCCGTCCTTATCCAGCCCGTGAGCTCCCTGTGTACTGGGCTGTTGGCCCATTGGTTTCCTCCGTCCGTTGGCCCGGCCCATCTTCCGCCCTATGGATGGATCACCGACTCACCGTCATATCCAATCCACGAGGGGGCGGATCTGACGAGGGAGCTCTAATCTATGTCGCGCCGCCTGGCGTCCAGTTGTGCCCCGCCCTTCTTGCCGCCATACGGCGCCCCTCCCCTCCCACCGGTGAGATTCCCAGTGCTGGCTGGCCCATTCTCTGCCCTAGAATGCAGCACAGCGAAGGCCACCGACGGGACCGACCGGTGCTTGACGCCGGGAGCGGGTGTCACATCCGGCTATGATGAGAACAATGGAAACATAGAGATTCAGCATGGAGGACTGAAGGAGCGGGAAGATAGCGCAAGGAGGCCTGAAGCGTAATCAGAGTATATCGAAGTCGGTGAAACTCTAAAACTGAGTGACGACTTGATGTATTAGTGTGCGGTGGAATTAGAACAGTAATTACCGACAAAGAATATGGTAATAGTAAGTTAGGGGTGAATGGTTGGGAAAGGGGTATAAATAGACCCTGTAATGGTTTGGCTGGGTATGACCAAATATGAATAGAATGAGTTCCTTCCTTCAGATATCTTCTTCTTCCTCTCTTGCTTTTCCTTCGGTGAATCTCGCCTGAGTTCATCGCAGGTTCTGATCTCACGTCTAGGAGCGATCCTGAGGCCAAGGGACATTACAATTGGTATCAGAGCTTTGCTCTTCGTGCCCTTCCACCCAAGTACCCAAACCCTCACCCTTTCTTCCCCAATCTCGCCCTCCCATCCCATCTATCGCCAAACCCTACCCGGCTCTCCCGCCACCGCGATGGATGCGATCGACGCGAGAGGCACTTGCCTTGCAGAGGAGCGCCGCAAGATGGAGGAGGCTCGCGTCGACGCGCTAATGGCCGTCTCCTCCGTCACCTTTGACACCGACCTCTCTCTGGCGGCGGCGGCTCGACTCAACCGCCGCACGGCTCGACACCTCCATTCCGGCTTCAGAGGATGACGCGTCAAGACGACGCCGATCCGCCAACCTCGCCGCCAGCCTCGCGTCTTACATCGGCCACGGCGTCGCGTGCCGATCTCGCGACGACGACGGGCTCCCCCAAGAAGTCGGCGCATCATCGATCGCGAGGGCGAAATACCGCCATAAGCGCGTCGATCGCATCATCTCGCTGGAGCACCACGACCCCTTTGCTTCCGGGAGGCCACCGGACCCTCAGGCGGACCTATCTTTGATGCCATGCGTGAGAACGCGCCGCAGCGGAGAAGGATCGAGTCTTCGCGAGATCGCCGAAGAAAAAGGAGGAGGATAAATGGCGAAGATCAAAGGAGTCCGGATCTCTGCTTTCTCGATTGGAGTTGATGGAAATGACTCAAAGAAAGAAGCGATGACACGCACAGAGCTGACGGCAAGGGCAATTGAACAAAGCTCCAAAGATCATCAGTTAATGGCTCGTCAAATGGAAACTACCGCGCAAGCAGTCGCACGGCTCATGTTGGGAAAAATACCCGAATTCACCAGATTCGAAGATGGGGGAGGCTCAACACCGCAAATTTCCGGGAAGGGAATTCTCACTCCAACTCCTGCAGAACCTTGGACGCGAGTTGAGTTAGAATCTTCTGCACCTGGATTGAATGCTCGAGCCAAGATTTCACCAGTAGGGATTTCTGAACAAGCCGTTATGCCAGGGGTGCATCAGAGGGATTTTGGTGGGGCCATCAGGACTCCTTTACCCAAGATGAATTTTCCGAAGTTTGATGGTGAAGGCCCCAGGATTTGGCGAGATAAATGCAATGACTATTTCAGAATCTTTAACATACCAGAAGCTCTTTGGGTTCCTGCTACTACTTTGCATATGGAAGGGAATGCGGCAAGGTGGCTGCAGATGTACAAGGCTCGAAATGATTTGAATGGTTGGGAGCAATTCATACATGCGGTGGAAGAGAAGTTTGGAGCATTTGATCAGAAGAGGTTGTTGACAGAGAGTCAACATGAAAGTACTGATGATTCATTTGCCAATTCAGACAGTGTTAGTGATGATTTTGCTGAAGTTTCTGTGCATAAAAACAAGGCAACAAAAGATGAATATATTGATGATGATGATTATTCAACCTCTGCTGGTGAAGAATGTATAGATTTGGATGTCAGCACGCTTGAACTGAAATTTGTGCCATTCCCTCCACTTCCAGAACCAGATATTACATTGTTTGGAAGAGCAAGAGTTGGTTCTCAAGCAATTGACATACTGAAAGAAGAGTTATGCAACCAGGACATTGCTGTTGAAGCTGCTGCAAGAATTGTGTTTCATGACTGGAATAAAGAAGCTGGAAACGAATTTAATATTGATGAAATTTACAAAGGCGAATCTTCATATATTAGTGGTCTAAAATCCATGGAGGATCTCTATCATATTGAGGTTCCACCTAATGCCCCACTGGAGATCCATGAAGAGATTCTAGATGATGGCAGGAAGCAGAGTGAATCAGTCCAGGATAACCGTGACAAGTCAAGGTCTGATCTAAATGAACATGAAGGAAGTAAGACCAACAGTGCTAGCACACAACTTGTCATTGCCGAGGGTATACTTAATCATCGCAAGAAAAAAGCAGAGAAGAAAGGGCACAAGGCAAAGAAGTTCAGCGTACTAAATGACATGGATGCAGATTATGATTTCAAGGTGGATTATCAAATGAAGGATGCACTGACAAATGAAGAGGATGACAGGCCAATAATACTTGAAATTGGGCTGGATGTGCAATGGGATCCCGGAATTATGGGAGTGGTAGGGGAAGACCTCATTGTGATCCAGAATCAATTTCCAACCGCTTCTGCTTGGGGACAAGCAGAATGTTCAGAGGGGGGTGATGTCACATCCGGCTATGATGAGAACAATGGAAACAGAGAGATTTAGCATGGAGGACTGAAGGAGCGGGAAGATAGCGCAAGGAGGCCTGAAGCGTAATCAGAGTATATCGAAGTCGGTGAAACTCTAAAACTGAGTGACGACTTGATGTATTAGTGTGCGGTGGAATTAGAACAGTAATTACCGACAAAGAATATGGTAATAGTAAGTTAGGGGTGAATGGTTGGGGAAGGGGTATAAATAGACCCTGTAATGGCTTGGCTGGGTATGACCAAATATGAATAGAATGAGTTCCTTCCTTCAGATATCTTCTTCTTCCTCTCTTGCTTTTCCTTCGGTGAATCTCGCCTGAGTTCATCGCAGGTTCTGATCTCACGTCCAGGAGCGATCCTGAGGCCAAGGGACATTACAGCGGGTCTCTCAAGGGACCTTTGCCTCACCGCGCCTTGCTGCTGCTTCTTCTTCCTTTTATAAATCTTTATAAGAGAATTCGCATGTTTTCCTATTTTTGTTACAGCAGGTCATGGAATTCTCCGGTAACAGCAACCGGCCTCAAAAGGTGGCATCCAGTAGTGAAGTCATGATAAAAATAGAGGGTGGGTTTAAAGTATTAAGCTAAATTGAGATACGCATGGTCTTGTGTAATTCAAATTCATATATGAATAAAGAAAAGTTTGTCTATTGATGCAAATCTATGAACAAATGGGTTTCGTCACTTCATTGAAAAATTATCAATTAGACAACTACTAAATACCAATTTAGTTAATCATCAGATCACGGCAGTACAACATCAACGAGAGTAATTAATTGAATATAGAAAAAATAACATATAGCAATTCAACAGATCAACTTGCTCCTTGTTGCCCCAAATTCCCAACCGACTCGACTGTCTCGGCACTTGAGGCTATAGCAAAAAACAAAAGAGGCTAAATCGATGCTTTTCTTGGATAAAGTCAAAGACCAGAGCTAGTTGCATTCAATGGCCAAGCAAAATACTATACAAGACAAACAGAAGTTAGATGAAAAATGATAACGAACAGTCACGTCTATAATTTTCCATCAGATAAGAAATTTCTGTTAACAGAAGAGCAGATACATGCAGAACTTAATTTATATCAACCGCCCACCATAGTCCTAAATCCTAAAGCACTAAATTTATTCCCCAAATTGTCAAATCTTGAACACTAAAGCATAACTGATGATCTTTTTCCAATCTGAAATATGAAATATCTCTACTAGTTAGTTCTGGCCCTTCAACCCATCATGATTTTAGATTTTTTTTAAATAATTGAGGCAGTACTTGAACCAAATGGCCAAAGGCCCGAAGATTAAGCCGCTGATGCAATGATGCCCACTACTCCAATCTAGTGCAGCGCAAGCATCGCAGCCCCATGCCCCTCAGTCCCTCCTCTCCTCCCTCCAAATCCTGGGCGTGGCTGCCTCACTGGCTTCCTTGCGGCCAACGGCTACTTGCCTGTTGGCCCTAGCCCCCAACCCCTCACAGCTGGCTCCTCTCCTCCCTCGTGACCAGTGGCTCCTCTAAGGCCTGAGGCCAAAGACTGTCCAGCTCTAGCTTGAGGCGGTGCCGGCTGGCTATGTGTGCCTCATGGTGGGCTGGCTCCCTTCCGACCAGCGGAGACGAGGGGGAGGGAAGTTCCGACATTGGTGTAGGGTAGGCTCAAGCCTGATGGAGCCTCCCCTTGGATTCGCCTCTGGCAACATCTACCAACACCTCTCAAGTCTTCTAACTCCATGCCTCCATCCCTTCTTTGATTGAAAGATCTTAGATCCCACTAGCTCCATATCTCTTGCTCCCAGCTTGATAGCTTCTCGATTTGCCTCCTTTGTTTGTAGCCGAGCCCAGGAACACAACCAATGACAAATCAAATAAATGAAACTAATAGGATCAGAAGGCAGCTTGTCAAGTTGCATTGCAAATTTTCCATATAACCCAAAAGATAGATGCAACACCAACCATGATCAGCTTCTTAAGTTTACACTGAAATAGTTTCATCCAAACACAAAAAAATTGATCAATTTGTCTAGGAATGTTAGTAAAATGAAAAACACATTTTACCACATTCCAAATAAACCTAGCCATAGGACACTCCAGGAACAGATGATTTAGAGTCTCATCAGCACCGTAAAATTGACAATTAATTAACCCATTCCACCCTCTTTTCTTCAAATTATCATTGGTCAAAATACTCTTTTTTATCAACAGCCATATAAAGACCTTTATTTTCAAAGGAAATTTTGTGTTCCAAAGATATTTGTGGAGAAAATACACCCCCCTCATTACCACAACAAAGTAAAAGGATTTCATTGAGAATTGATCATTAGAAGTTAGCATCCAAGTAATGTTGTCTTCCTCATCCTTTATTTTAAATCTTTCACACTCTTCCAATAGTTATTCCAACATTATTTTGGTTTCTCCCCAAAGTGTTCTCCTAAATCTAATTCTTCCTCACCCATGGTTGTAGCCCTCAGCCACAACAACATGTCTGCTAAACGTAAATATTATACAACCTAGGGTATTTGTAACATCCCAAATTTTTGGCTTTTTAATTATTTAATATTATTTTATTGCAATTTATAATTTTTGTGAATTTTCTGGATTTTATTGGATTTTCTAAGATTTATTTGAATTATTTTAAATTAGAATATATTACCTCTTGTCAAGAAATAATTATAAAAAGAAAAGTTTAAAATAAAGTTTTGGCAAAAATATTTTATTTAAGTCCAGAATGTCTCAAAGTATTTTTGAGATTTTTCTTAGAATTTTTCGGATATTTTTATTGCCCTAAATAAATCAAATGATTTTCCTTATTTATTTTAAATCAAAAACTCCGGAAAATCGGTATGAAAAGATCTTGGTCGAAGCTCAAAGACTGCGTCGCGCCAACTATTCGACCCATTCTATCGGGAGGAGTAATGCGTACCGTCGGATCAAAATCCAACGGCCTTCATCAATCCACGTCATTTAATGAAAACCCTAGCGCCGTGAGCCGTTAGATTCTGATGGATATCGTGTTCGGAGTCCTTAATCTATCCGGGCCGTCCGATGGAGATCGTGTGGCCGTTAGTCGTCGTGTCCGAGTCGAACTCGCCACCACCGCCGTATCCGGTTCGAACGCGCTGCCGCCTTTGTACTTTCCAAGTTATCGCGTCATGCGAGGGGTATTTAAAGCCCGAGCACCCCGTCCGAGGTTTCCCGTGAGCCGCTGCTTCTTTTCGCTGTTGTGCCATCGCTCATGTCGCCGTGGAGTTCGCTCAAGATCTCGCCGAGGTTGCTGCTTGAAGCCGCTGTCGTCCTCGTCGTTTTGCGCCGCTGTCGGGTTATTTTCCGCCGTTCCGAAGCCGGATCCGAACTCACCTTTCTACGCCGCACCTGCTTCGCCGCTTGGTGGTCGTCGGAGAACGCTAGAACACCGCCGGGGAGGTCGTCTTCTTCGAGTCCGGTGAAGCCACGCCGTCACGCCGCCATCGCCGGGACCGAGCATCGTCAGCCGTTGGATCGTCATCGCACGCACCAGATCGAGCCACGTCGCGGGATTAAACAGTGTAACGCTCGGGTAAGTTTTCCACCGTTAGATTGAGATCGTGTGGTCTGGATCGTGCCGTGTCATTTAAGTGCACAGTAAATCGCTCGGCAAGCATCGGTCGTCCGATCTAGATCGGATGGCT
Organism: Guadua angustifolia; assembly: GCA_036346375.1. NCBI lineage: Eukaryota > Viridiplantae > Streptophyta > Magnoliopsida > Poales > Poaceae > Guadua > Guadua angustifolia. The sequence continues at coordinate 63,036,143 of CM070503.1, read as the reverse complement.
GACGTTTCGCCACGTGTTAGATTAATTAGTGGCCGTCCGATCAAGTTTGATCGGTGGTGATTGCGCCACGCGTTGACCGTACTGACCGGCGCCATGCTGACGTTAGCCGACGTCATAAATTCGGATTTTCTTTTTCAAAAATAATTCGGAATATTTTGATTTTCCAATTTTATGGATTTTTCAGGAATTTGAATTTTCCGAGGACTCGTTCTCCTCCATACGAACTTCGATTGAGGTGATTCAAATTCCTAAAAATTTGTAAAATTGAGATCTATCCAATGGTGATTTTTGTTGGATTTTTAGAATTTGTTTGTTCTTTGGTTTTGGTGTTTATTTGCTATTTCTTTTCGATTCGCGTAGACGTTGAATTGTGCGAGGCTTCAGAGGAGGAATTTGCAACTCAGGAACAATCTTTAGACCAAGACTAGGAGCTTAACCAAGGCAAGTTGTGCTTTGATCATGTTGCACCCATGCTTGCAAAAGTGCTATTTTGATTTACTTTATTGCATGATATTTTATGTGTATAAATGATTTTAACCTAAATTTGGGATTAGCTAATGTACCCTTTGAATTACACCCTACCTTGTTATTTGTATGCCATATTCCACTTGTCACCTTAGGTCGGTTCACTATAGTTGGTTAATAATAAAATCAACATGGATGGTTAGATCGGATTAGAATGCTTAGCCATGCGACGTCATCACATGTACATGAAATGTTGATTATTAATTTTGACTAATGGAATATGGAACAATGATGTTAACTTGTGTGTCATGTGTGGTCACACAAAGAGATTGAGTTGTCGTGGCGGGGAGGTCACACAACGATGTTGATTTGTGAGTAGCACGTGGTGCTTGGTAACCAACCGGGTGGTAATCATTTTTAGATTGAAGTAAGTGGAAGGGGCAAGTGTGCCAGGGTGGGCTCAGTGGAGCTGAGGGTATGTGTAAGTCTTGCTTTAATCAATCCTAAGGACTTAACCTTGCGAGCCTTTGACCTGAGTCAATCATGCAACCACATGTTCATATGGGGCACCTTAGTGACTAATTTGCAAATGCTTAGCTTGAATGCTATCGTGGTGGTGTGAGTCCGGGTGTACGGAGGAAACTCACATGACGCAAGAGGGGGGCCCTGTTGTGGTGGTGTAGCCCTTCAGTGTTGAAACCTCAGCGGATAGCACTGGGTTAAGAGGATGCATTGTAAATGCTTTGTTATGATCATTCACTTGTGTGGTGCATTGTTGTATCGTGTGGGTAAAGTGCATAACCTCTGCAGAGTGTACAAACTATTCGGATAGCCGTGCTCACGGTATTGAGCAATGCTCGGGAATTACAGTCAAGGGGTAGTTAATTAAAATGGACAACTGGAAGGGATGGCAGAAAGCCATGTGGATAATGGAACCTGACTTAGGTGGAAACTTGATTTACTTTAGAATCATTGAATCTATTTATTGATATTATTTGTTTTATTGTCTTTTCAATCTATGTAATGTATGTGTTCTTAAATGTTGCTTTACTGCAAATGAACCACTTAGCCAATCCTTTGGAATAAGCCTGCATATAGCTATGATAGGATTGCATTCTGTGCACAACTTGTTGAGTACGTGCTGTTGTACTCACCCTTTCTTAACAACCAACAACAGTGGAGGAATCATCGCCCGTGCTTGAGGAGGATTTTTAGGTGGACGCGAGTCACTAGGCCAAGCCTTGT